>JAUELO010000334.1:4718772-4729546 GCA_032357855.1 Amphibolips quercusostensackenii
ATTTTCTTGAAATTCGTATCTCATTGACAGAGGGTCTAGCACTCGGGTCGGTGCTGCCACCTGAGGAGAATATTACCGAGAATATAACCATCGGTTAAATTCGATTCAAAACAAACATAACCTTAAATGCACAGCTGAAGTGTATATCAGAGACGTAAGTACAAACTCTCATAAATTAGTTTTTTTGAATTTCAAGTGCAAGCATTGGTTTTTGCACTATTTGTGTATAATTTTCGTGACCAATGTTCGACGTTTAGTCCCACTTTTAAAATAGACACAAACCTCATCACTGAACCATTGGAAAAATTGAAAATTGCTTGCAGTGTTATGTAGCACGGTCGGTATTTCTCCACATGTATAATTATAAAAAATTTTTTTTGACAATTCTAAATATTTAGGATCAGAGACACCGTCATTCGTGCCTTATGTTTTTTGTGCCCCATTTTCAACACGATATCTCATTCCGTGTGGACAAAAGTCGGGAAAGAAAAGTACCGGTATATCAGTCAGATATATTTTCCTAGAAAATTTTTTTTTTTAATTTTAACCGAAAAAAAGCAGAGATATGAGCGTACTGCCTCCTTTTTCATTTCCTAAACTTTCAGAGAGATATCTTATTTTGTTTGGACGAAAGTTGGGAAAAAAAATTTGAGGACTAGGTTAGGCACATGACCCACTCGTTACATGGCCTTAAGCACTCACTGAAAATTTCAAATAATCGTGCTAGCCAATGTCGAAGGATGTCAAGAATTATATCATTACACACAATCTATCAGTTATATAATCTATGGTTGAAAAAGTATATTTTTCTACTTTTAAACGAAAAAAAAATTAAACATCAAATGGAAAATGGTGGAGTTATGAATCATTATTTACATGCACCCACCAAAAAAGCAATTTTGAGCACAAGATATGAATTTGGTTATGAAGCAGGTGATGATTAATTTATCATATTAAACGTAATTATAACTTTTTACAAATATCAGGTTTAAAGACGGCACATGTAACCTTGAACTTTTGTCGAAAGAGTGAAAGACAAATCATACTGATAATCCTCATCACCCGGGAGTTTTTTTTTCTTTAGAGGCTCTTTGCATTTAATCCCTACGCGGAATGCAACTACTAATTCCTGAGTGAAAATATATTCATTCACTTAGAGCTTTATATATTAATTAAAAAATGGTTATATGAATCAAAAAGTAAAAAATAGAAACGTTTAATAAAAAAACGATTGTGTAACATTCTCAGCTTGATTGAAGGAGATAGACGGTAATATTGTGAAACTTGTAAATAGGCTATAAAGATGACACATTTACAAGTAACTTCATCTTAACAAAAAAGGCGAAAATTATATAATAGTTTCACACACTAAATTTATTTTATCTTACTTTTTTACATCAAAAATAATAATAAAAAAAATACCAAAAAATTCGATAAAACTCAGCAAAGGCCATAAAGTTTCCCATTGATTTAACATAAGAAAAAGTCAGCTATTTGAAATTTTTCTGCCATTAATATTTATTAACTGTCAATCAAAAAATACTGAGTCATATAGTTACTAATTGTCAATAGTTAAAGCAATTCTAATTTGTTTAATTATGTGTTTCTTTTCAATGAGTTGCGAAAAGAACGTATTTTCTAGACCTCTTTTCAACGTCTAGACGATGGCGTTAAGGCACCTCTGTGACTGGTTACAGAAATAATGTTGGTCAACCCCGTACCACTTTCTAACGTCTTACAGGGGAGCGGAAAAGCACCCCTGTAGCTAGTTACTGAAATAATTTTTATGAAACCTCTAACCCTTTCTAACACATTTTTGGGGTGGGAGGCACCTCTGTGACTGGTCACAGATGTGATGTTGACTAAACACCTACCGCTTTCCAATACTTCGTTTGGGGGAAGGCGCAGTCGTGACTAATCACAGAAATAATGGTGGTCTAGCCCCTACCCCTTTCCACCACTTTGTAAGGGCGGAAAGTAACCCCTGTGACTATTCACAGAAATAATTCTAGTCAAACCTCTCCCATTTTCCAACTTTTAATATGAGTGGGAAGGCACCCCTGTGACTGATCACAGATGTGATGTTGGTCAAACCCCTACCCCTTCACAATAGTTCGTTTGGGCGAAAAGGCACTCTTGTGACTGGTCACAGAAATAATGTTCATTTTACCCCTTGCCTCTAGCAACAATTTGCAGGAGCGAAAAGGCACCCTTGTGACTAGTCACAGAAATAATGTTGATATAACCCCTTTCCTTTTCCAACACTTTTTGGGGATGGGAAGGCATCCCTGCGACTTGTCACAAAATAATTTTGGTTAATTCCTAGGCCCTTTTCACCACCTCGTGCGGGCAGGAAGGCACTCCTGTGATTAGTCACAAAAATAATGTTAGTCAAACCCCACAATTTTATAACACTTCTTGGTGGTTAAAGGGCACCACTGTGACTGGTCACTGAAATAATGTTGTTTAAACACGTTCCCTTGGCCAACACTTTGCGGGTGGCGGAAATGTACCCCTGTGACTAGTCAATGAAATAATTTTGGTCAAACCCTTACCCCTTTTTTAACATTTTGTGGGGGCAGAAAAGCACCCCTGTGACTGGTAAAAGAAATATTGTTCGATTTATCCCCTTTCATTTGTCAACACTTGGTGGGGTCTGGTAGGCACTCCTGTGACTAGTCACAGATGTTATATTGGTCGAACCCCTACCCCTTTCTAATACATCGTTTTTGGCAGGAAGGCACCCCTGTAACTAGTCACAGAAATAATGTTGGTCTGACCCCTACCCCTTTCCAAAACTTCGTGGGGGCGGGAACGCACCTCTGTGATACATGGGAGCAAAATAAATTTTCTAATATTTTTGCCGGCAGTCTAGGCTCTATCCTTAAAATATGCTTTCTATAGAGACCTGTAAAAAAATATTGTTGGTACCAGTGATTTTTTTTCATCGGTACGGGCAATTTTTCTTACCGGTACCGACAATAATTTTTTTACCGGTACCGACAATTTTTTTACCGGTACCAGTTTTGTATATACAACCAAATATAGAACTATGAGATCAGGGAATGTATTTGCGATAGGTATTATTTTATTTATTATTTTTTTTTATTTTTATTTTTTTGGTAAAAAATAATTCATTTTGTTGAGAATTAATTTTTTTAATTTGATGAATACCTATTCCTTTTCTGAAAGGAAATTTATATTTTTCAATTGAAAATTCAATTCAAACAAACTTGGATACAGATATCGATGTCAATATCATTAGGTTAACAAGGCTATATTATTTCTCGCTTGCTATATTGCGTAGTATGATTTTATGACATAGTTTTTCAAATGTTTTTAAAGCTCGAATTTACATTGGTTAGCTAACGACAAGTAGGATAGGGGGAGAGGGGCAAAACGTTCGCCTCGCTTTGAGAGCGTGACAAGAAATTACATTGTTATCACTGGAAATAATATATAACGCGCCTTATTGTGTCTAAAAAATTATTATGATAATTTTGATTTTCATGTACTGAAAAATATTAATCCCAGTAATAAAAATAATAAGTCTATGATTTTAGGCATACATAAATTACGTGAAGTATTTTAAATAGGGGGGAGGTGACGATTTTTTATGCTGTTTAACATAAGGTTTAAAACCATTTCTCACCTAAGATACGTTCACGTCTGCGAATCACTAAAAAACAAAAACTAAACAGTTTTATAGAAAATTCAGGCACTTGATAGAAAACGTATCAACTTGAGTGAAAATTTACTTCTTTATGTTAAGATTCATTATTTGGTCGAAAATGTAACTACTTTCTTGAAAATTTTCTGTTTAGGGTTAAAAAATAATTTTTGATTGAAAATTTAATTATTTCATTTTTAGCAAAAAATTTATATCTATTACTTGTAAATCCCTTTGTTTCGTTGCAAATACGTCTTTTTCGGTGAAAAATTAATATTATTGGTTCAAAATTCAACTATTTTTTTTTAAATTTATGTACTTTGTTAAGGATTTATTTTTGTCAGAAACTTCATTTTTTTTATCAAAAATTCATTTTATTTGATGAAAAATAAACTATTTGGTGAAAAATTCAACTGTTTTGTAGGATGCGCATAGTGATTTGTAAAATGAAATCAGGTTGGTTTGGGTCGGGTTTTCTTAATATTTTGTCCGGTTTCGGGTTCGCTACGTTCATAAGGTTCTCCGAAAAACCCCATTTCTTATTCCAGGCTAAGTAGGAATTGTCATTACGTGAAACGCTAGGTGACTTCTAAAAATATAAGCAATGTCCTATAATAAGTTTTTCTATCGATAGGTGTTTATTTTTTTGAAACGTTCATTTATTACATACCTTTTCTCAAACTGGAAAGAGGAATTATAGAAACGGTAAGTCGCAGTAAAACTCATTATTTGAGTTTTCCTCACTTATAAAATAATTTTTATTTCGGTGTTATTTTTAATACGATTAAATTTTGATGAATATAACTTTAGAATTTTATAAATTTCCCAGGGTAAGTAGAAACAATAAGTATGGTAAGACGATTTGTGACTTCAATAATATAAACAATGACCTAAAATATGTTACTACATCGATATGTGTGATATTGATTTTCTCTCAAAGCTTAACTTTTACATACCAATCCGAAAACTAGACAGAGATACTACATAAGTAGAATTTTTTCCGATGTGCCTTGTTCACTCGAAATTCTGGATGAGCAGTCAAATTTTTTTCATAAGTTCGGCTAGTTGTCGCGAAATTTAGAAAAAAAATTTGTGTTAAAAAATTTTTGCAAATCCTTTGTAAGTACTACTTTGCTAAATGCTAAATCTTTAACTTAAGGCACTGTCTAGTACGGAAAATTACGTAACGGAAGAAAGTTTTTTCAACTTATTTTTTTTAAGAATGATAAGGTAATTAATTAATTATTTTTAACGGTAAGCTAAATTTTGTACGGCACGTGTTTTCAAGGTTGGATTTTTAATTAGCAAAAAAAAAAAAAGATTTATGATAGCAACCAGTATATATATTTGCTCATATAGAACAACAGAATATTTAGTTGCTCCAAAAATTTTCAGTTAAGTAGTTTTTTCTATAGTTAAAAAAATGAATTTCGCTCTTACCGTGTTAAGCTTTGCTGCTTTCTTTACTTTTTTTGGTTAGTATGACATTATAATATCTCATAATATCATATCTATCATTTTAAGCATACTGGTAGTTGTAATAAATTCACCACCCTTTGGAAATTTTTTAATTAAAACACTATGTTCCTGCCAGTGTATAATTGAATTTCACGACTCTCGCAAAGGAAAACTTCTACAATAAATATTTTTTATAAAGAAAGAAAAACAAAATCAAGTGTCTGAGTTTGAAAACTGTTTTAATACAATAGTTGTTTTAGTTATATAAATTGAAGTATTAGCGTATTTTTATTTTATTTCTATTTGAATTTAGCTAAATTTGCGTAACCATAATGCGTTAGGTTTTCAATATCAAAACTAGAAATAATTTTCTTAGATTTTGTTTGATGTGAGTAAACGCATGTTCTCGAAAATAAAAACATAATGTTTTTAACTTTTAAATACATAGTTTTTTCAAAAAGTGCGCATGATCAATAAAAGGGGTGCTGAGGACAGAAATTTGTACGGGGAAAAATATATTTCTGTGCGAACCGTTGTCAGCTTATTGCCCCTGCCGAGTTTCCACCTGCACACAGAGATATAAAAAATTCCATGACCCTGCTAAAGAGCGGAAGCTGAAAAGAGCAGTTTAGGCCTTACTAAAGGTACGGGTCTGTTCGCATTTGACTCAGGCATGTATCGCACGCCTCAAATCATAAAAAATTTTCAAAGACTTTAACGGAGTGATATTTTCCAAAAAGTGTTTTTTTTTTTCAAAAAACAATTATACTTGCACTTTATATATCAGATTTTATCAACCATATTTATCACATTTTTACCGGTATATAAATTATACCCTGTTTCTCAATCAAATTATATATCTTCTTGCAATAACGTTCATTAAATTTAGTTTAATTTAAGTGCAGTGTTTCTTTTAGCGACCTTATCCTATTTTATGTTTTCATGACTATTTTTGAAAACTTTAGCTATTAAAATCACTTTGCAAATATTAACATTAGTCCTTTGAGCCAGATCCTATGGCGGTGGATGTGGAAGTCAATCAAAGTGCCTTAGTGACTGTGTTTGTGAAATAGACTTAGACGTCAAAATGAGTGACAAAAACAGTCAAATTGAAAGCATTCGTGATAGTTAGAAAGACATTAGTAGTGAGAGGAAAAATGTGCGTTGTAAGAGCAGAAGCAAAAAGTGCGTGGAAAGTGCAGTAGAGAGTGCGGCTAACATCGATGGAACCGATAATACATCGAAAGGCAAACCGACCGACCACGTCATAGCTTCGAGGAATGCAACAAACTTCAGCGTAGAGAAGGCCGGGGAAGTTTACAGACGAGGCGAGAACACGAACCCACTAAAAACACACGAAGGCGCGTTCAAGGGGAGCACCGCGCGGAGGAGTAAACAGGAGAATATTGGTAAAGAACTGAAACGCTATGTTGCGATCACAAAAACTATAAATAACAGAGTAGACTGGTAGGTAAGTTGATAACGAAGCGCCTGGATGTCGAACTCCGCCAATCCCAAGAATTGGATCGTTTAGAAGAAGAGGCTAAGCGAAAAAGGCTTGCGCGTCAACAGGAGCTAGTACGCTCATAAGCTCAAAATAATTGGCTGAACTCCACAGTGAGTACAGCATGTCTGCGAAGGAGGCTGAGCCACTAAGATCAGGAAGCAGCGAACGATCAGCCGTGTCAAAGGTCGAGTCTTGGATTGGATCTACGGAGAGGGGCTTAAAGGATCAATAGGAGATAAAGGTACTTGGTAAGAACATTTTAAACAAATTATCTTTATCTCGACGGCCAGGTCAAAAAGTGGACCAAGAAGAGGAAGAAAACAGCTCGGGCTTAAGGAAATATATCGCTCGACCAGCGATGGGCCACGATTTGCCAGCGTTTAGCGGAGACATTTCAGAGTGGACAATGTTTATTAGCACATTTCGAAAAGCAACTGAGTCTCGTGGATTCTCCATAGTAGACAATATGGCGCGCCTTTAGAATAGTCTTAAACGGTAGGCTCGGGAAGCAGTTAAGGCACTACTTATGACAAACAAGGTAGACAAGGTCATTGAAATTTTACAGAATCGATTTGTTCGCCCTAAGTATATTATTTAGGACATTATGCAAAAAGCAATAGAGCATCCTTAAATAAAGGAAGATCGATACTAAAATTTTCTAACGTCATAACTTATCTCGCAGCTACAGTAGAGTCGTTAAACAGGCCCGATTATTTGATAAGTCCTCTATTGTTTGGAGAGACAGGCTGGTAAGGAGAGCACGTTTTGTAACCCTTTTTTAGAGGCAACGCACAGCAAGGACAGGACTCTGCTGAACGTAGCTAAAGGTGTCACGAAAAGCTGCGGCTTTTGTAATAAGGATCACACAATAGTTGCGTGCGAGTGATTTAAGAAGCTGCATATCGCCGACCGGTGGAAGTGGGCTACAAAGAAGCTTTCTTGAATTATGGGTCAACAGACACCTTGATTGCGACACACGTGGCTATGCAACTAGGCTTGAAGGGTCAAGTGGATCCATTGCAGTCGCAACAAATGAACAAAGCGACGCTCGACAAGGCCTAATCACAACGAGTGGACGTTTGGATTCTGGGAGCAGGGCAGAAGTATAAACTGGAAGATATCAGGACATACTCTAAATTAGATTTGCCAGAGCAGAACCTGAATGTAAAAACTGCTAGGTGGTAACATTGAAAGGGTTTTGATATTCAAAAAATGAGCGGTGCAGTTCCGAGAATCCTCATAGGGGCGGAGTACGCTTATCTAAAGATCCAACGCAAGGCCATTATGAACAAAAAGAACGAATCATTTGCAGTTCTCACACCACTAGAATAAAATATTCGTGGCTCTTAAATTTCAGGTAAATTTAACCTGGAATGTCATTGTCATTTCTTCTTTCAGGAAGGTCCTTACATGGAACTTAGTGAGCAGCTCAAAGACTTTTGGACTGTGGAAAGCTTTGGCGTGAATTCCAGGGCCGAGCTCGTACGTTCCAAGCAAGATCAGCTAGCCGAGGAAGAGAAACGGTGACACTCTGCCTGAAAGAAAAAGTCTCGGTGAAAAGAGGTTTCTTTCTTTGGAGAGGAAAATGAAACGTGAGGCAGGCTTCAGAGAGGGGTACCACCAGAAGATACAGGAGTACAAAGTTTAAAAGTACACACGTGTCTTAGCAGAGGAAGAGGAGAAAATCATTGGTCCTAGAAAGTGGTATTCGCCACACTTTGCCGTACGCAATCCCAACGAGCCTACGAAGATGCGTCTGGTATGGGATGCTGCGGACAAAAGTCACGGTGTATGTTTGAACGACTGTCTTCTGAAAAGACGAGACCTTTATAATCCATTGGTGGGAGTTTTTTTTATTTTTAGAGAACGAAAAACAGCAATTTGTGGAGATCTTAAGGACATGTTCCATCCAGTTCGAGTCCGAGAGAAATATCAAGAAGGCCAGCGATTTTTAGGACGAGATCAGCAGACAGGAAAACTACTAACATTACAAATGCATGTGATGATTCTCTGGGCAATATCTTCACCTTATGACGCACAAGAAATAAAAAACCGCAACGCTGAGAAGTTCAATGACGTTTATCCAGAGGCCTGTCGATCGATAATATTAAAACAATATGTAGACGATTATCTACAGCGTAGATAAAATCGGCGGAGCTATTTGCAGAGCACGCGAAGTAGCTTAAGTACAGAGCAGGGGTGGATTGGAGATCCAAAATTGGATTTTCAACTTTTGAAAAAAATTTGAGCGCTACACCATGAGAAACCCTGCATTTTCGCAAGTGGATCAACGATTGGTCAATGCAGAGAAACAGCCTTCGAAACAAAAAGTATTAAAATTAATCATGTCTGTTTTTGATCCTCTAGGTCTACTTGCGGCGATGACGATCAGAAGAAAGATCTTGATGCAAGATGCATGGCGTGCTAAAGTGAATTGGGATTCACCACCCCCACACAATAAACTTCCAAAATGGAAAACGTGGCTAGCATAATTGCAGAAAGCCACCGAGATCAGAATTTCACGATGCTAAACCATAGGAATCGAAAAGATAGAGGACGTGTAGCTGCACATTTCCTGCGACGCGAGCCAACAGGCGTTTGTAGCAGCCGGCTATCTTTAATTGGAGGGGAAGAGTGGCAGGAGTGTAACTTTTGTAATAGCTTAAGGCAAAATAGCTCCCATGAAACAACTGACGATACCGAAACTGGAACTGCAGGCAGCAGTAATGGGCAGCAGATTGGTGCAAACTATCATCAAGGTGCATACATTTAATATTTACAGAAAGTTCTTGTGGACAGATTCGTGAACTGTCAGTCAATGGATTCGATCGGAGATGAGAAAACATTATCCTTTTGTCATTAATCGAATACCTGAGATCCTAAACTCGACTTCAGTAGAAGAATGGAGGGGGGTTCCAACGAAGCAAAATGTAGCTGATAGTGCCACTAATGATATTGATCACAATACCATAACATCGTCAAGTAATTTGTTCACTGCGACATGATTTCTGTCACTAAACGAGAAGCACTGGCCAAAGGAAAAGCTACCGGCTGGACCTAAAATTTTTTTATTAATGACAGAGAGGGAGGATTTGATTGATTTTTCCAGATTTACATCATGAACGAGACTAATACCGACTATGGCGTCAGTGTTTCGCCTTGTCGATAGTTGCTGAAGAAAGGGTGATTTTGGTGAGCTGACAGCACCAAAAATCTCAAAAGGCGAGATTAAGATCCTAAGGGCAACACAAGCAAAGTTCTTTCACTTAGAAGTCGAGACACTACAAGAGGGACGAGAGCTGAAGCCACCTTTCACCAAAATCTTTCAACTATCACCAATTTTAGCCAAGAACGGACTAATTCGAATGGATTGTCGCATAAAAAATTCAGAAGTAAGCGCAGCAGTTAGAACACTCATTATCCTGTATAATAAGCATTACGCTGTCAGATTACTTATTCAGTCCCACCATCAGAGAGCTGGACACCTGGGTCTAGAGAGGGTGACAAACGACCTACGAATGCAGTATTGGGTAACCAAGATCAGACTTGCAGTCAAAAACGTGACTAGAGACTGCCAAATGTGTAAGATTCGCCAGGTGAGACCATTAGCACCAAAAAATGGCACCACTTTCGGATATACGTACTGAGAGTTCTATCAGGCCATTTTTCAACACAGGGGTAGATTATCTTGGGCCATTGAACGTGACCATCAGACACAGGCATACGGAAAGGTATAGAGTACTGTTTACATGCTTGTTTGTGCCAGTAGTACACTTCGAAATTGCAGCCTTACTGAGAACGGATTCCATGATAAAGGCTTTGAGAAGGATGATGGCAGACAAGGAAATCCAATAAAGATCTACTCAGGCAACGGGACTTATTCTGTCAGAGCGATACGAGAACTACGCTTTAGAGGAGCTGGATCAAGACGTGATTTACTACAAACTGACAACGGAGGGCATCGAGTGACACTTCATTCCGACTGGAAGTCCACAGACGGAAGAATGCTGAAAGCGGCTAGTAGGGTCAGTGAAGCGAGCCTTGGAAGTCACCGTGAAAGAATAAGCACCACGGGAAAAGGTCTTGCAGACACTGTTCGCTAAGGTAGAGCATTCGGTGAATAGCAGGCCTTCAACCTA
>JAUELO010000334.1:5194953-5205407 GCA_032357855.1 Amphibolips quercusostensackenii
ACCAAGCGGATTATCCTGAAACCAACTCGAGCCGCGAAATTCAAACAGTCCGCGTATTTTTTGAACAGACCTCGTATGCACGTCCGCGGAGCAAAGCGGTTAGTTAAGTTTGTCTGGCATTAATCATCCACTCAGCCCTACTATCTCACACTCTCAGTTTCTTCTTTGTTATCTACTCTTTATTCCTTACTTGCTTTCTTTCCTTACTCCTTCTCTCTTTCTCTTACTATCATTTCTTACTTATTGTGACCTCTCTTTCTTTTTGCCACTCCCTCTACCTCTACCTCTAGGCGCTGTGCCCCTCTCATACTCTCCCACGCCTACTTCCCCTTTCCTCTTCTAGTTAACCTCCAACCACTTCACCGTTTGTTTCCCCTTTCTTTTTCAAATTCTTCCTTCTCTACTGCCTCCTTTTTTCTCTGCTTTAGCTAACACTCTATCCCTCTACGTCCCTTTCCTAAGCTACACTTCTCATCTCCTGATTACCTGCACTGCCTAGCATGCCTCCTCTCAATTCTTCTCATTACTTACTTCACTTCCAATCATTTCTCCTACTTTCTCTCACTTTCATTCACTTCCTTAACTGCTCTTTACTTATCATTTCTACCCATCCTCTCCCCTCGTTTCCTACTTTCCCCACTAATATCTCTATAACTCATTTCTCTTAATTTTCCCTAGCTTCCCACCCTAATATCCTAGCAATTCTCTTCATTTATTTCTCCTCCGTATACCTATACTTATTTTACTTCCTCTATTCTGATTTCTCCTGCTCCCCTCTACTTATTTACTAATACTTTCCTTACTTGCTCTCTTATCATTTCTCATTACTGCTCTGCTTCCTCTACTTATTCTCTCTTCCTTTTCATATACTGCTCCTACTGCTACTCCCCTTATTTTTTTCACTTGCCCTTGTTTCATTACCCATCACTGCTCTAACCTGTCCTTTCCACAGTTTAACACATTGTTTCTTAATTTCACGTGCTTTTCATACTTCTCTTTCTCTAATTTCCCCTTACTATCCCTTTTTCTACGTTTTTGATTTTATTTATTTTTCTTTCCTTCAATCGTACACTCTTATTTCTCCTTGCTTTTACTTCTACTCCTCCTATTCTTTTTCTTTGCTCACCTTATTTCTCCGCCTCTTATTTCTCCTCACTTTTCTTTCTAAAAAAAAAATTTTTAAGTTTGTACGAACGGAAAATGAGAAAAAGAAAAGTAGATAAATCAGAAGAAATGAGGAGTGCAAATGCAGGGAAAGTGAGAGAAAGGAAGGAAAAGCAGTGAAGGAAGTAAAGAGAAATAGTGCAAAGTGTGGGGAGGGGAAGAAGAAGTAGAAGGAAGTTAAAGGTAGGACAGTGGAGAAAATAAGAGAAACTAAGGGTATATGAAGATAGTTGGAGTAGGGAGAATAAAGGTAAGTAAGGGAAAATGAAGAAAAGGGAAGTACAGGAAATGATGGAAAATAAGGGAGAGGGAAAGTAAAGGAGGACAGCGGAAAAAAGTCGACTGAAAGTTCGGTAAGTGAGGGGAAATGACGAGAGAAAAAGTCGGGGAAGTAGAAGGAAGTGAGTAAACATGTGTAAAGGGGAAATAAAATAAGGATTGTGTTAGCTCTAGAAGTGTGGAAAGACGGAATTAGATTAAAAAGACGAAGGTTAAAAGAGAAAAACGATGGTCAAAGTGTAGTGAAGGGAAGTAGGGTAAGTAAGAAGAAATTAAGGAAGAGAATGTAGGAAAAGTTAGAGGATGATAAAAGTAAAGGTAAATAAAAGGTGAAATAGTAGAGGAAGTAAGAAAAAATCAGGAGATATGAAGGGAGTAAAGGTAGGAAGAGTAAATGAAAGTGATGGGAAATACAGAAAAAGGAAGTTAGTGAATAAAAGGTAATAAAGAAGAGGGGAAGTAGGAGGAGAGTGAAAATGAGATGACTAAAAGTTAAGAAAGTGAGAAGGAATGAGGAGAGGAAAAGTAGGGAAGTAAGGGTAAATAAGGATAAGAAGTTTCAGAAAATAAGGGTTTTAGAGGAAGTAAGCGGATATGTGTGGTAGAGAATTAGAGAAAGGGTAGTGTTAGCTTCAAAAGTAAAGAAAGGGGGAAGTAGATGAGAAAGAAGCAAGTTGAGGGAGGTAAGCGAAGGTTAAATTGTAGTAAGGCAGAGAAGAGAAAACGAGGAAAAATAAGGAAAGAAAATGTAAGAAAAGTAAGAGTTAAGGAAAGGAGGAAGTGTATAGGACCTTAAAAGTAATGGTATAGAATGTGAAAAAAGAAAGTAGGGTCAGCAAAGAGAAATAAAAGGTCGGATAGTATAGGAAGTGGTGGAAAATTAGGGGATGTGAATAGAGTTAGAGAAGGGAGAGCGAGGGGATGTGACGGAAAATATAGAAACATAATGTATAAAAAATAATAGAGAGTGTGAAAGAAAGGAAGTAGCGGAAGTGAGCGGAAAAAATATAACCGAAAGTTTGGAAAGTGAGGAGAACTAAGGTGATGAAAAGTAGGGTTATTAAGGAAAAAAAGATCGGTAAGAGAGAGGAAATAAGCGATTCAGAGGAAGTGAGCGGATATGTGTGGTAGGAAATCAGAGGAAGGGTAGTATTAGCTTTGAAAGTGAGGAAAAGGGGAAGTGGATTAGGAATAAGCAGGTTAAGAAAGGTAAGCAAAGGTTAAAGTGTGGGAAGGTGAAGCAGGGGAAATGAGGAGAAATAAGAGGAAGGAATGTAGGGAGAGTTGAAGGAAAGAAAGGAAGGGAAAGTATGGGAAGTAAAGATAAATGGTGGAGAATGGGAGAGTGAAAGTAATGGTAGTGAAGAGAAATCAAAGTTGAGATAGTATAGGAAGTGAAGGAAAATTATGAGATATAAGAACAGTAGGAAAAGGGAGAGTGAGGGGAAGTGCCATAAAATGAAGGAAGATAAAGTATAGAAAATGAAAGGAAATGTAAATGAGGGGTATTGGGGTATGTGAGCAGACATTAAGTGACCGAAAGTTGAGAAAGTGAGAAAAAATAAGAAGGTGAAAAGTAGGGAAAGCAAGAAGAAAACGGCCGGGAAGAGAGAGGAAATAAGCGGGCTAGACGAAGTGAGCGAATGTAAGTAGTAGGAAATTAAAGGAAGGGTAGTATAGAAAGTGAAGAGCAATAGCGGAAAATGTGGGAACGGGAAGTAGGAAAAATGTGAGCGGAAAGGAAAGGTTGCACTGTAGAGGAAGTAAGGAAAAATCAAGGGATATGAGAGGAGTTGGAATAGGGGTGGTGGGGGAAAGACAGGGTAAATATAGAAAATTATAGGAAATAAGAAAGAAGGGAAGTAGGGGAATTGAGCAGAAATAAGACGACTAAAAGTTGGGACAATGAAGAGAAATGAAGAGAGAAAAAGTAGGGGAAGTGTGGAAAAATGAGGCAGTGAAGTCGGAGGAATTTAGAGATACGTGTGGTAGGGAATAAGGGGAAAGGTAGTATCAGCTGTAAAAGTGAGGAAAGGGGAAGTAGATTATGATCGTTTTTTAAGACATAGTGAAGAAGATTATTAATCAAATCATTCACAAAATATTTGTAAATAATTTTGTACACAAGAGGTAAAAGTTGTATAAGGATTTAATTTTATTACACATTAATACAATAAAATTATTTGTTTAAAATGTGCAAACCTTATGTACACAGATCGTAAAAGTTTTATAGAGCAATCCGGGTGAGTATCATAAACTTGATTCTTTCCCCACACAGTTTCAAAGTCGTGATTCAAATTTTCACTAAATAGTAGTCTTTTGTCCTCTGTACTGACAAAAAAGACATAAAATTAGTCAAAAAAATTTTTGTAAAAAATTTTTATTTGTTTAAACATTTAGAAGCATTTTTAGAAAACAAAGCAGTGCCTAAAAATTTTTCAATATTTTCAAAATGGTGAAAATAAAGTAGTTAGAAAAAAATTATTTAAACCATTTAAATTTATTTATTTATCATATTCATTTATTCTTATTCAAATTTATGAGTATTTTTAGAAAATGAATTAGTACTACCCTTTCTCGGAATTTGTTTAAAAAAATTCAATAAGATCAAAACTACAGAAGTGACAATTTGCTCAACTATCTGTGAATTCGATCTCGAGCGTTTCCACTTTATTTATGGTGCTCATTTCACGAGCACTTTGCTTCCCGTTAGCAAATGGATTGGCTTCCTCATAGAGGAAGCATTAGTGATTCTTAAATAATAGACAAACTAAACGTTTTATTTTAATCAATTTAAGAATAAAAATTTACAAAAAAAAACAAAATTACAAAATAATACAAAAAAATGTTCGAACACAATGACAAATCAGACAAATCAAATTTTGTATTTGAAATGGTAATTTTTCCAGATGGAAAAGGGGAGAGGAAAGTTCTGTCACACCCTATCCCTTTCCCAGCTTTTTAATTTTTTCACGAAAATTGGCAAAATTATTTTGCTTGAAAATTTATGAAAAAAAAGTCGTTACACATGCATCAACTTTCAACTATGTTAATGAAAAATCTTTTCTGTTCACAACAGATGCTTCTGCAAAGTGTATTAATATTACAGGTTAATCGAATTGCATAAAATCAAGAAATCTTTTCCATTATTGCATCAATTTTAAATTATGTCAATAAAAAAAAAATTTGACTATAAAAAAGCGTTTTTTTTCAAATATTAAGTATCGCCATAGCTTTCTCACTCTTCAGTAAAATGTACTTATAATATAGGTCAATCGATTCGTCTTTAATAAACACTTTTTTTATATTCTCATATCAACTTTAAATTATGCGTCTGCAAAAATGTTTACTATAAAAACGAATTTTTGATATAAAATAAATGACCGTAACTTTTCTGCTCTTTGATAAAATGTATTAATATCATAGGTCAATTGGTCTGTTAAGCCAAGGAAGCTCTTATATCCTTGCATCAATTTGGAATTATGTTAATGAAAAAAGTTGTACTATAAAAAACCGTATTTTTCAATTTTATGCATTACCATAGCTTTCTTACTCTTTAATAAAATGTATTAACATTATAGGTCAATCGAGTCGTCTCGAACCAACACATCTTTTCTATTTTCACATCAACTTTAAATTCTGAAAATGAGAAAAATGTTACTACGTAAATCGATTTTGAATTAAATATAAATGAGCATAACTTCTTTACTCTACCATAACATATATTGATATTATAGGTTAATCGATTCCTCTTGAACTCAGGAATTTTTTATACTCTTGCACCAACTTTGAATAATGTTGAAAAAAAATTTTTTACTATAAAAACGCCGTATTTTTAAATTGTATGCATTACCATAGCCTTCTTACTCTTCAATAAAATGTTTAAACATTATAGGTCCTCCAAATTGTCTCAAATCAACAAATCTCTTTTATTATCACATCAACTCTAAATTATTAGAAGAAAAAAGTTTTTACTATAAAAATCGATTTTTAATATAATATAAATAGCGATAAATTTCTTACTCTTTGATAAAATGTATTAATATTATAGTTCAATCGATTCGTCTCGAACCAAGGAATATTTTATGTTCTTGCATCAACTTTTCATTACGTTAAAGAAAAAAGTTTTAATATAAAAAAACCGTATTTTCAAATTCTATGCATTACCATAGCCTTCTTACTCTTCAATAAAATGTATCAACATTATAGGTTATTTAATTGGTCTCGAATCAACACATCTCTTTTATTATTACATCAACTCTAAATTATGAGAAGAAGAAAGTTCTTACTATAAAAATCGATTTTCAATATAATATTAATAGCGATTAATTTCTCACTCTTTGATAAAATGTAATAATATTATAGGTCAATTGATTTGTCTCGAACCAAGGGATCTTTTGTGTTTTTGCATCAACTTTGAATTACGTTAAAGAAGAATGTTTTATCATAAAAAACCAATTTTTTAGATATGATGAAGTGCTACGAAAAAATATAATCTATATTTTCAGAAATTCTTTAGTCAGTTTCAAGATATTAGCAGTGAAAATAAGCTTTTGAAAATTCATGAATTTACCTGCAACCGTTTTGAAGTTATCATGTTCACAAAAGAGTGTGACATCCACACACACATTCACACACACACACATCCACACACACACACACACGTCCGGACATTTTCTTAGAACATTGTATCAGACATATTGAAATTGATGAACGTTTTATCAAATAAATTAAAAAAATTTATAAAATGTTACCATTACAAAGCTTCCTCCATAAGGAAGCAAAATATAAAAAGTCGATTTTTACAAAAAAAATGCATTTAAATTTTCTGCAATTTTTTTTTATTGGTCTTCTATAAGAAGAAATTATGATTAAGAAATTCTTACTATAAAATCAAATTTTTTTATTTTTTTTTTTTTGCAAAGAACGATAGACACATCTCGTACAAATTTAACCAAAAAGTTTGCATACTTAAAAATTCACGAAAAAAATTACAAAACTATATTTTCAGGAAAAAATAGTTCTTGCTTAAAAAATAGTTTAAATCGCATTAAACTGATAAGATGCCTTTCTCGCGCAGAAACATAAAGATAATATATAAGAAAATAAAAAATTTGAGCTTTTCAGAAAATCTTCTTGTAATATTGTCAAAATTCGATGAAAAACATACGAAATATTTTCTGCAAAACCCCATCTTTTTTATTTTTTTAAATATTTCAAATTATTTCCAACGAATATAAGGAAGGCATCCTATTAGCAACTTTTACCAGAATTGCAAAGAATATTTAAGTATTTGAATTATCGCGCAAGCTGAAAAATTGTAGAGAAAAAATTTGTGATTTTGCTTCCTCGCAGAGGAAGCTTTGTAATAGTGCCATTTTCGTGAAATTTTCCATTCATTTGATTAAACGCTCTTCCATTTAAAAATGTCTAATACAATGTACCAAGCAATTGTCCGGATGTGTTTGTGTGTGTATGTGTGGATGTCACACTTTTTTGTGAATAAGATAACTTGAAAACGGCTGCAAATAAATTAAAAATAGTAAAACCTTTCTTATTACCATAACTCAAAATTGATGCAAAAATAAAAAAATTCCTTGATTGAACACGAAACGATTGACCTATAATTTTATTACATTTTATGAAAGACTAAAAAAGCTATCGCTATTTATATTATATTAAAAATCTATTTTGATAGTGCAAATGTTCTTATTCTTATATATTAAAGTTGATGTGAAAACAGAAAAGATGTGTTGATTCAAGACGAATCGATTGACCTATAATATTGACCCATTTTACTGAAGAGAAGGAAAGCTATGGTAATGCATAATATTTGAAAATACGGTTTTTTATAATTAGACTTTTTGCATTAACATAATTCAAAGTTGATGCAGTTAAGTGAAAAATTTTTTAGTACGAGATGCATTGATTGACTAATGATATAAACACATTTTATCCAAGAGTAAGGAAGTTATGGTCACTTACATTGAAAATCGATTATTATAGTAAAAATTTTTCCATTCTTATAATTTAAAGTTGATGTAAGAACACAAATGATGTGTTCATTCGCGACGAATCGATTGACCTATAATATTGACACATTTTATCAAAGAGTGAGAAAGCTATGGTAATGCATAATATTTGAAAATACTGTTTTTTATAGCAAGACTTTTTTAATTAAAATAATCCATAGTTGATGCAAAAAAATAAAAAATTTCTTTGTTTGAGAAGCATAAATTGACCTATAATGGTAACACATTTTAAAAGTAAGGAAGTTATAGTCACTTTTATTATGTTAAAAATATATTTTTGTAGTAAAAATATTATAATTACTATAATTTAAAGTTAATGTGAGAACAGAAAAGATGTATTGATTCGAGACGAATCGATTGACCTATAATATTGACACATTCAGTTGAAGAGTAAAAAAGCTATGTTAATGCATGATATTTAAAAATACGGTTTCTTATAGCAAAACTTTTTTCATTAACATAATTTAAAGTTAATGTAAAAAAAAAAATTCCTTAGTTCGAGATGAATCGATTGACCTTTAATATTAACACATTTTATCAAAGAGTAAGGAAGTTATGGTCACTTATATTATATTAAAAATCGTTTTTTATAGTTGAAATTTTTTCATTCTTATAATTTAAAGTTGATGCAAGAAAACAAAAGATGTCTTCATTCGAGACGAATCGATTTGACCTATAATATTAACACATTTTATTGAAGAGTAAGAAAGCTATGGAAATGCGTAATATTTGGAAATACGGGTTTTTATAGTAAAACTCTTTTTATTAACATAATGCAAAGTTGATGAAAAAAAAAATAAAAAATTTCTCAGTTCGAGATGTATTGATTGACCTATGATATTAACACATTTTATTTAAGAGTAAGGAAGTTATAGTCACTCATATCATATTAAAAATAGATTTCTATAGTGAAAATGTTCTTATTCTCATAATTTTAATTTGATTTAAGAATACAAAAGATGTGTTTATTCGTGGCGAATCGATTGATCCATAATATTGACACATTTTATTGAATTTGAAACACGAAATTTAATTTTTTTGACTTATTTGTCATTATATTTAAAGAAAAATTGTATTATTCTGTAATTTTGTATTTTTCATAAATTTCTATTTTTAAATTGATCAAAATGAAAACTTCCGTTTGTCTATTATTTAAAAAATCACTGATGCTTCCTCTATGAAGAAGCAAGAACATTTGCCTACGTGTTGCCTTATTTCAAAAAAAATAATTTTTTGTCAGTAAGGGATTTTGACTGAAAGTGTAGAACCAGAATTATTGTGCTGCATACCAGGAATTATTTTCATTGTTTAAAAATTTTGTTTGAGTGGTAGACTTCTTGGAAAACAAGTTTTATCAAAAAAATAAATATACCTGATGCAAATTTTATGATTTAGAATGAATAATAGCGGTATAAATTCGTATCATATACTTTCGCCAACAAAGCTAATATTTATTAAAAAATTTCTTGCAACAGGCTTCTGAAATTTTCAAAAACGAATCCGGAAGATTTTTAAACAATTCTAAAAATAATTGAAGTAGGTTTGAAACATATTTAGATATTTTAGAAGTTTCGAAGAGATTAAAAATATTTTAAAACTTTAGAAGATTTCCGAAAATGTAATTAATACTTTAAAATATGTTTCAATCGTCAAAAATTCCTAATTATGTTTTAAAATTGTAAAATAAAACTTTTAGAAATTTCCTAGACACTTTTTCAACATATCTGAAATCTTTAAAAATCTCTTTGAATTTTTACAAAAAACCTGGAAAAATTATATTTATATAACCACAAATCAAATGAATAAAGAAGTTAAAAAAAATAAATAGTTATTTACAATTTTATTGTGTATTAAAAATTATTTTTCCCTTACAATTATATCATGCCTAAAATTTTGTCTGTTTATCGACTATCCGTATCGAATGTTGACTTAATTAAATTTTATCTTAATTTTCATCACTAAATAAAACTTTTTATTTCATTTTAATGTATATTCTTAATCAATGTTTCTAATTAAAATAATATATAAATTATTAATAATTGAAATAATGAATACATTTAATTATTTTGATAATAATAATCTTCTTGAAAAGTAAAATGTACAACTTATGTTTAAGCTTATAACTTTTATAAATTTCCGTCGACTTTATAACTTTTGTGAGTTATAAAAGTTTTTTATTGATAAGCGACAGAAATTACCTTCAATAAGTAGTCATTGATTAAGAGCACAAATAAAAAAAAAATTATTTTAATGTCAATACGTGTAGTGTCTTAAGTTAAGGTGTCCTGTGACCTTGAAATCCTAAGAAGCCTGGAATTCTTCTTAAATTTTTTTTTAAATTTAAAAACTAGAAAATTTCCTTGATATTTTTACGAAAACCTAAAATTTGGATTTTTGTTTGCTTTTGAAACAGACTTTAATATTGTGAATGATTCTATACGTTTTTTATTTAATTTTAAAACGTTACTAAATATTTTTAAATCTTTTTAAATATTTAAAAATTTTTTGAATACTTTAGAGGATTTTGGCACGAAATAATCCGATCGGTCTGATCAGCTTCAGTTGGCTTCGGAGTTCCGCTGCTGGTCGACGTGATCTTGCTATCGTGCTTATTCGCTATGGAACCGTGTGTGCTCTTTCAACTTGAGAGTGTTCTGCGAAGCAACGTTGTGACGCCGTTATATAGCTAGACCGTTAAGGGTCAAACAAAGGGAAGGAAATCCAGGTTCGACTGTATTTCAAAAGATTTCAAGAATTTCAAATTACAGAATTCTAGAAAATTTCTGAAAGATTTCACAGAAAGTTCAAAATTACAAAAATATTTTGAATACTTTAAAAGATTTAAACACATTAACAAACATTTTAAAAGACTTTGAAGATTTTACCAAGATTTCAAGGATTTCAGGAATTTCAAAAATTTCACAAATACGACTCATCTTCGCAAAAAATTAGGGATTTTTTAATTTAAATTATTCATGA
>JAUELO010000334.1:5465657-5482843 GCA_032357855.1 Amphibolips quercusostensackenii
ACAAAAAATTCAAAACTTGAATGTACGTAGCCCGCGAAAATTGAAAAGTCACCTTACTTTTTGAACACACCTCGTATCTAACATGTTAAAAGTAATTTTAAAATTGTTAAAAATTGTTTAATTAGAAAAAATTCTTTCTAAAATAAATAAGTGTTATAAAAAATGATGAATTATTTAGTTTTTTGCGAAAATGCTTAATCGCACCAGGCTTCCAAAAAAATTGAGGTCGAATGTTTAAAGAAATATATTTCCTTTTGCAATTTTCGAGAAGCCATTGTTACCGGATGAACTCGGTATCCTAGAGAAGTCAGATTATTCTTTGAGATATTCTAACCAAAATGTGTAGGAATTGCATATAAATTTCCCAAAACAAATTCAGAGACTTGTCCTGAATAGGGGTTAATCGAAGGTTACACCAAATCAATGATTTAAGGTGTCCATATTTTAATATGAAAATTTTTAATTATGGGTGTTTGTTTTATCTCGAGACATCAAAATATTTCAAGAAATAACCATCCAACGCAAACAATGTCCGATATGAAAACTTTTTATTCTCAAGGGGGAAAAGCAGCTTCGCAAAAATTCACCCCACACATTACCCCTAGAGCGAGAGGGAAGTAACTTTAGTATTTCAAATGGGAAAAAAGTTTCGGATAAAACTTGCGTATTTTTGGATGGAGAATATGAATCTGCAATAAGAAATATATATTCAAATTTGAGAATTTAAAGAACCCCATCGCGCCTCCAGGGGATGAAGTGTTGGGTACATTTTTGCGAAGTCGCTTTTCCCCCTCGAAAATAAAATGTTTTTATTACGTACATTTTTTTGCTTGATGCATATTTCTTGAGATATCGACGGCTCCACTGCAGAGTGCTTCAGTTCTAATTCTGTCTGTATACCGCTCCAACTCCCGTTCGTTTTGCATACAACTCCAAGTTTTTTTCTGCTCGTATACAGCTCTAAATCACTTTTATTATACTTTTCAGGAGAGCCGATTAAAGTTTAGATAGTCTCCAAAATTCAAGAATAAGATATTAAATAACGCAAGCGGTATTAATAGATAGCTCAAGTTTTTACCTACAAACTGGTAACAAATTTTTGCCAGTGAAAGTGTTTGGTAGCATGTAAACATTATAATTAGTCATTGCTTTTTTCCCTGGATCAATCATCTTGACTATTATTTCAAATAACAAATAAAATAAACACAAAATTAGGGTAAAAATAGTATTTAAACGGATAGAAAAATATTTATGTAAATTATTGGCACAATTATAACAGTTTTATATATTTTATACACTTCTTTTCTACAAATCTGCAGGTTATATCATTGGTGAATACACCTATGTATCAAAATTCACAAAAATGCGGTAGCAAATAACGAAAATGGAATTATAATATAGCTTAAGATTTTGAGAAAATCCATAAACAAACTCTCATCAATACACATGTCTAATAATATATATAAGTTGAAAATATAAGCGCGATGTGCTGATTAAATTTGAGTATTATGCCAATGAATTAATCACTACAAACAAGAGTTGTAAAAATAATTATAAAAACCAATCTGTTATATTGAAATTTGTTTATTGATTCAATAAACATTAGTATAAAAAATAAGTATAACCTAAAATTATTTAAAAATGTATAAACTTTTAAGTTTAATGAATTTGAAATAAAAATTTCAATTTCTAACGAAAAACGCTAACACAATCCGAAGTTGTTGAAGCTTGTAAATATTATTATTATTTCAAACAAAAATCGTATTGGATTTGAAACTTATGCTTCTGAATAATCAGAAATACAAATTCCAGGTTAAACGCACAAGCATAACCTTAAAGTTGTTAAAAAATTGCAAATATTTTTTTAAATATATTAACTTTTCATAAAAATAAAATACAATTGCTTAAATATGTAGATCTTTCTTAAATATAATTTTTTTAAATGCAAATTTTCAATTTTTTTGGTCAGAAGCTGTTAGTATTTTTAATTTAATTTGTTATAAGGTCCTAAACCCTGTTCAAATTACAATGATTCTTGTTTCAAAAGACCTATTTTCTTATGTAAAACGCTAAAGTAACTTAAAGTTGTTGAAAAATTACGAACCTTTAGAATCTAATAATTTTTTAATTCACACCTTATTTTTCTGAAAAAACGTCAATGTAACCTACAACTGCTAAAAAATTACAAATTTTGTTTAGAAGTATAATTATTTTTGTTTTCAACCTTGCAGGGTGACCAACATATGTGTCGATCAAACTTCAAAATATTTTGTTTCACTGTTATAAAAATATACATAAGAAACAATAATTATTGGAAGCGTTATAAAATTCAAGTTTTAAAATAATGCATTGTTCTCAAAACTTGAGCCTTTGCGCAGTTTTCAATCATTATTTTGAACATGAATGTCTAGATTCTGCTTCTAAATTTGTACACTGACTTAGAGCCTTCTTGCTGTTAAATTGAAAAAGTAACTAATTTTGGTTTTCTGTTTTATTCTTCTTCAATATTGCATAGAATGGTATAATATTTTCCCAGTTGACACAAAATAAACAATTTATTCATCCTACAATAAAAATTCAAAATCGAAAAAAAAATTACTCAGAGCTGTATACGAGTAGAAAAAACTTAGAGTTGTATACGAAAGGAATGGGAGTTGGAGCGGTATACCCACAAAACTAGAACTGGAGCACTCTGCAGTGGAGCCGTCGATTTGATCAAGAAGACGTAATTTTGTCGAGTAAAACATACGAAGGCTGATTGTCATATATTTTTGTTTGTGCGATTATAACATCACAAGGTGTCATCAACGTGGCACTACATACAAGGTTTCCTTATCAAAGTCGACCTTTTTGTCTTCGAAATCAGTTTCATTCTGTGCATACATAACTTCTTATCAGAATGAGCCAACTATCTTATTTAATTCTTCCGATACTTTGTGCTGCTTTGTCGCATGAAGTTCTAGGTTCATCTGGTGAGAATAGTGGTAAGTTAAATCTACTCTGTTCAAAAAAAGGTCCATTTTATAACCCATCCGTGCATCATAATGCTTTGATCAGAATGTACCAAACTACACTGAAAAGAATTTCGTCTTTTCAAGTTTAAAAAAATTATAATATAGTGCGATACTAGTACATCATTTTCTTAAAATTTTTTTAATCTTCCTACAAAAATTTATTTGCCATTTCTTATCAAGGGCTGAAAAATACAATGTAAAATTAGCAAATAAAGATTCAGAACATTGATAAAAGAAAACATATGGCGGTTAGGAGGTTCTGCCATGACACGTTTCACAAAGTGCTATCTAGTGCCACGTTGACAGATTGTAATTATGTAAATGAAAAAAGATGACAAACAACCCGAGTATAACCTTTTCTCACAAAGTGACGTTATCTTCAATCATTTTATATTGCTGCAGCACAAGGGCACGAAAGTCTTCCTCCAAATATAATCATCTTATAATTATCATGAAAAAGGACACTTTAACATAAAATGATATTGAGCAAAATTGTATATCTGTTATGGAGACAGCTCTTTATGCAAGCGAGTTAATGACCTATTGCTTTTGAAATATGCGGTGGTGGATAAAGGTATCCAGGTTTCTGTTTGTATTAGTGGGTTTTCTGTAAACTTTATGTCCTAATGTACTATCAGATCTTTTGTAAACTGGTACATCTAAGAAAGGCAATTTTTCATTTTGTTTGATTTCCATTGTAAACTCGATATTAGTGTATAATCTATTTATGAAATCAAAAAAATGGTGTAGTTTATCTAGTCCATGTCCCTAGGTAAACAAAGTCTCGTCAACGTATCGGCATCAAAATTCCTGTTTAGGCTTGGATCGCTTGAAGATTTTTGTTTCTAGATTAGAGATTTCTAGTAAGAGATTTTTAGTTAAGATTAGGATTTAGATTAGAGATTTCTAGTTGAGATTAGAGATCCAGTTGCTGCTCCTGAGGCTTGTTAATGGAAATGATTTTTGATGAAGAAGTACGTATTATTGAGACAGCGTTCTGTACAAGGTATGATATCGAAGGAGAAGCTTACAAATAATTTAATTATATCGATTTCATTAGAGATTGGTACTTTTGTAAAAAGAGATACGACATGAAAACGCACTAGGATGTCTTGGGATTGAATCTGAATCTGTCGTATCTTCTTTATAAAGTAAAAAGAGTTATGTACGGGTGTAATAGAGTTTTCTGTAGACGGCTTCAGTTTTTTAGCGAGAAAGCGTGGTAGGCCGCAAGGTGGTGGGTTTATTGCACTAACGATCGGTCTTAGTGGAATGTTATTTTCGTGGATTTTTAGGAGTCCGTAAAGTTTGGGAGAAAAGGGATGATTAGGCACTGATTTATACATTGTTTTGTTATCAAGTTTAGATTTATTTAGAAGGGCTTTTGTTTTGCTGAATATTGTTTTTGTAGGGTCTTTTTTTAGTTTTTTGTGTGTATCGTCAGTTAGAAGGTCTATGATTTTGATGTTATAGTCTTAGATCTAATTAAGTTCTGCTATTGCTTTTCTTTTTTGTTTTGTTAAGTTGGAGGAAGGAAGTTGGGCTTGGCGTAAAATTTAAGCAGTCATACGTTATCTGTCATTCGCTTTTTTGGACGAAAGTGTATGTATTGAGAATTACAAATTACTAATGATTTTTTGTTTTAAAACTTCAGAGGGGCTACTGAAAATTATGTCCTTTAGATAGATCTGAAATCATTTCGTTGCTTGAAGGATAATTATCGTCAAAAATAGGACTATTTTCAAAAACCCTAAATATTAATGGCACGTCGCAGTAAATTTTGCGTACATGAAATCCATTGCTGTTGTAGTAAAGTCTACATTTGAGAAACCGTGAGAACGTAGAGCCAGCGTGTAAAGGAATATGAAAGTAAAGTCAGGCTAAAACATTTCACGCAATCAGCACTATTTGAGCATTATATAGAAACAGGATATAGCATTTCATTTGACAAAATTACATCATCGCAAAAACATGTAATATTTTTCCAAGAAAACATATAGAAGCAATTGAAATCTTAAAACAACCTGAAAACATCAATAGAAACAATGGATATAATACCAATCTGATTTAGCTTCTCTTTTCTTTTAGTTTTTTTGAAAAAGACTTGAGCATCCATTTAGGTTGAACCAGCCTTCATAGTGGAATGCCTTGGCCATTCACAGGCATCGTAGAGAGCATATATATAAGAACAACATAACCAGGAACTTCAGTTTCAGGTGAGCCCTGAAGAAGTGATCTGCAACGTTAGCGAAACGTCGGCAAGATTCGTAGTTATGCACACGATTAAAACCCGAAAAAACTCTATACTATTATGAAACATCGTAAAAGCATTTAATCTATTGTTTAAGAACTCTACAAGGAAAGTTTCCTTACCAAAGCTAACAACTATAGTCAGCTCAGGTCTTCTCAGGGTAAGCTAATAACATCTTAAGCTTTTATAAAACGATACGGGGACAACAAAATCGTCCTGAAATTCTTAGGATTAAAAAACCATTTGAGAACATCTAAATTTAAATCTATTCTGCATAAAACAAGTTTCACTCCCTTAAAAAAAAGAATACAACATACTAAATTTGACTTACACACTAACACAATAAAACTATCAAAACTTCACCTTTTTCTATCAAACACCTTTAGATTCACTATTTCTTTCACATTGGAGCGCATATTATTTGACTAATTTCAACAAATTAAAGATCTTTCCACTCAAAACAAAAAATAAAATTTGACAAGCTACTATACGTAGAGCATACACCACTAACGAACACAGTAAAAATATCTCTAATCATCCTCTTATTAACGAAATGACTTTAGCTCTGTATAAAGGACTAAATTTTTGCAGTAGCGCCTTACAAAAACCCGAAAGTAGAAATCATCAGTGATTTTGAAATCTACAATATAAACAATTCCACCCGGAAAACCAAATGACATACGACGTAGGATGGCGAACATTTTACGCCAAGCCCAGCTACCTTCCTTAAACATAACAAAACAAGAAACAACAGCAATTAAACAACCTAATCAGAATTAATGACTACATAATGTTACCCGAAGATGAAGGCAACATAACTGTAATAATGAATAAAGAAGGCTATAACAACAAAATCATGCACCTTCTGACTGACCATACATACAAGAAACTTAAAAAAGACCCCACAACAAGAATAGTTAGCCAAACAAAAACCCTCCTAAAAGAATCTAAGCTCGCCAAAAAAATAATCACTGAATTAATACTTAATAATCCCATCTCCTTAAAACTTCACGGACTCCAAAAAATCCACAAAAATAACATTCTACTAAGACCGATCGTCAGCGCAATAAGCTCACCAACTTGCAACCTAGCACGCTTCCTCGCTAAAGATCTAAAGCCGATCACAGGAAACACTATCACAAACGTAAAAAACTCTTTTGACTTTTTTAACAAGATACAGCATACCATCGATAGAACAGTGTGTCGAAAATACTTACTTTTCATTTAATAACTAATTCTATAAATAAACCTCAGAAGCAGCAATGGGATCTCCAATTCTCCCTATAACAGCCAAAATCTTTATGGAAAATCTAGAAACTAAAATCTTTTACCAATCTAAACTTAAACCGGAATTATGTTTTTGTTACGTTGAAGACACTTTTGTCATCTAGAGACATGAAATAGTCGAACTGTACAAGATTTTGATTTTATAAATCAATTAATATCACAATATCTAATTCACCATGAAAAATAAACAAAACGAAAAATTTTGGACGTTCTAGCCTACAAAAGGTCTGATAACACACTAGGCCATGAAGTTTACAGAAAACAAACACACCCAGACAAATACCTACATGCCTTCTCCCATCACCGCCCATTTTAAAAGCAATCGGTCATCAACTCTCTTGTATCAGAGCTGTTTCCATAACAAATAAAAATAACTTACAAAAGAAACTACACAACTTTAAGCAAATCCTAATACAAAACGATTACCCAAACAAACAAATTATTAAAACAATAAGAAAACTCACTTCAAATAACAAAATAACACAGTCTACTAAAGAAAAAGAGAGAAAAATGACCACCTATTACTCTACGTGCAAGGTATCACAGGAGAAATAGGAAGAATTTTTAGCAAACACAATATTCAAACAATATTCAAGCTACCTGCAAAAATAGGACAACTTTTGTATAACCCTAAAGATAAAAGAGCACCTCTTAGTGTTCTTGAAGTATATGAAGTAATTTGCTCTTGTGGCAAAGTCTACACTTTAGAAAGCGGGAGAGCGGTAAGCCAACGTGTAAAGGAACATATTCAAGTAAAGTCAGGCTAAAATATTTCATGCGATCAGCACTAGCTAAGCATCATAAAAAAACAAGATACATCATTTTATTTGACAAAAGTATCATCATCGCAAAAACATATAATATTTTTCCAAGAAAACATAGAGAAGCAATTGAACTCCTAAAACACCCTGGCAACATTAATATGGACAATGGATATAATACCAATGCGATTTGGCTTCTTGTTCTCCCGGGTTTTTAAAAAAAGACTTGCTTATCTAATCAGGTTCAACCAGCCTCCATAGTGGGGTGCTCTAGCGAATCACAGGCATCATAGAGAGCATATATACAGGTTGACTTTTTTAACTTGAAACTTTCAAATATCTCGAAAAATACACATCTGACGAAAAAATATCTTTGATAAAAACTTTTTATTTTCGAAAAGGGAAAAGCGACCCCACAAATATTAACCTCGCACCTCTCCCTCTGGAGGCAGGAGGGGGGTAACTTTAACATTTCAAATGGGAACCTGTATTTTTTATTTCAGATTCGGATTCTCAGTTAAAAAATACGTAAGTTTTATGTAAACATTTTTTTTTAATTTTGAAATTTTTTTCCTTTTTTGAAATTTTTTTATTACACCCCTCCCACTCCCATGGGGTGGGGTGTGAGGTAAATTTTTGCGAAGTTGCCTCTCCCCCTAAAAATAAAAAGTTTTTATCACACACGCAAAAATTTACCCCACACCCCACCTCTAGGGGCGGAAAGGGGGTAACTTAAGAATTTAAAAAACAGGAAAAAATTTGACATGTAAAAAAATGTTCGAATAAAACTTACGTCTTTTTTAACAGAGAATCTGAATCTAAAATAAAAAATACAGGTTCACATTTAAAATTTTAAAGTCATTCCCCCTCCTGACTTCAGGGGATGGGGTGTGAGGTTAATTTTTGCGGGGTCGCTTTTCCTTCTTAGAAATAAAAAGTTTTTAGTGAGGACATTTTTTCGTCAGATGTGTATTTTATGAGATATTTCAATGTTTCAAGTTAAACAAATCAACCCGTATAAGAAAAACATAACCGGAAACGATTAAAGCCCAAAAAATTCCTTTATTGTGGTCATTTATATTATAATAAAAATCGATTTTTATAGTAAAAATTTGCTTATTCTCATAATTTAATGTTGATGCGAGAATATAAAAGATGTGTTGATCCAAAACGAATCGATTAACCTATAATATCAATACATTTCATTAAAGAGCAAGAAAACTATAATAATGCATAATATTTGAAGAAAAAAAACGGTTTTTATGGTAAAATTTTTTTTTTAACGTAATTTAAAATGTATGCAACAACGGAAAATATTCCTTGATTCGACGATAACTGATTGACCAATATTAATCATACACTTTTTTAAAGAATAAGGAAGTTATGCTTATTCGCAATATTCAATACATTTGTTTTAAACAAAAAACCTCCTTTATCAAAGTACAACAAAGTTAATGCATGAATAAAAAGGACCTTCTGACCATAAATTTTTAAATAAAATAGTTCTGACAATTTTTGCAAAAAAATCATAAGGCTGGAAAAGGGATAGGTTGGGACAGAATTTTCTCCTTTCCTCTTTCAGCTCGACAAATTTCTCTTTTAAATACAAAATTTTATTCGCCGCAGTTGTCATGGTATTTGTGAAATGTTTGTCATTATTTTGTCATTTTGCATTTTTTGTAAATTTCTATTCCTAAATTGATTAAAATAAAAATATTGGTTTGTCTATTAGTTAAAAAATCACTAATTCTTCCTTGGTGAGGAAGCAAATTCATTTACCAACAGAAAGCTAAGTGCTCGTGAAATAAGCACTATATAAATATAAATACAAATAAAATAGAAACACTCAAGATCGAAATCACAGCTAGTTTCTTCTAGATCGCTAGTTTTGATTTTGGGAAAAAGGGTTTGCACAGTCCCAAGGGTATATTGACGTACTTCTTTGGCAATGAAATAGATTTTTTAGATAAAAAATGTGAGAATCTACAAATATATTCTTTCAATTTTAAAGTCAGCGATCTGATGAATGAAAGTTTAGAGTCAATAGCGAAGAAGTGGCTATTCTCTAAATTGTGGATGCATGAGAGCCAATAAGAGTTTTAAATTGAAATTCCAGAAAATCAAAAAAAGGAAAAAAAATTGTAACATTTACAGTGATTGAATAGATTTTATTATTCTTATTATTGTGAAACTTTAATGTTCATTCAATTATACGAGCTTCAATCTGAACAAAGTAAATGAATTAATGAATTGGACGAGTATCATATGCAATCTTTCAAGTTTTAATTTTTTTTCCTATTTTCTTATTCTCCCACTAATAGGTAAATTGGTAAAATCATACGTAAATGAAATATGCATAAAATGTTAAGAATGTTTCATTATGTATAAAGAATAATTTTATTTATCACTTTTATTTTGCGTAACATTTTTAAAGTTTAAATTTCTTTAGTAATTTTTTAATCACTGAAATCTCGATAGAGATAACGTTGGATCAACAGCCTGTTTTTCAGGAATTTTTTATCAAACTGTATGTATATATTGATATATTTTTTTTATATTTAAGCTTGATCAATCCACTGTACAAATAAAACTGTGAACTAAAGATAGCCATATAATTTTGTTTCTATACATAAAATTAGTGTTTCTAATCTCACACATTTTTATTCATAATAGATAAAAATAATAAGAAATTTCCATTTAAAATCAATTGCACATTAAAACAAACAAAATTAAAGCCACAGTAGAAATTTTCACTTGCTTGTTGCTAACGTGGGGGTTGATTATTAAGTACATGATATTAAGAATAACTGAAATCCCTGCCGATAGACAGAGTATTATTTGGTTTCCTTTTTCTCCGAATTTCCAGACTCCTAAATTTAATTTTTTAGACAACTACTTTTATGATTAGAAAAAGATGTCTCTTTTCGATCCCAAGGGTACATCGAGGTTCTTGTCTGTCAAAGAAATCGATTATCCGAATAAAAAATATTATAATCTACAAATAAATTTGTACTAATTTAGAAATGAGCAATCTGATAAGTAATAATTCAAAATCCTTTTTTAAGCTCTGGCAGTCCTAGAAGTTATAGAGACACAGGGGCAACTGCGACCCACTCTCCAGCACAGAAAACCGCTGCTGTTAAATTTATTGCAGCTTGAATACCAAAGGTCTTAGAATAAGAACTTATAGTCTCATACTTGCACCCTTGAACATAGGTGCACATGCAGGGGAAATTTGTCATTCTGAGACCGCATTTTAGCTTATTTCCAGAGTCGTGGAGTGTTGGACGGAACATCTACACACCTGATCAGCTGTCAAAACAACTTTTTAGCTGTGCATCACAATGTCTAAACAAATAGTAGTAAGAAAAAAATTTTATTTGAAAATATATATTTTTAAGTTCAACTGTTCTTTATTTAGCAGCACGTATTAGTGGTTTTCTAGGTTAGAAGTTTATTTTGTAGTAAGAAAATCTTAGGCTAGACATAACGTGAGCGTTCAAAGATATTTGGATTGAGGTATTTCTACGATTATGTACAGATACAGTTTTCTATAAAAAAAATTAATAAATACAAATTTTCATAATAAATTTCAGGAGAAATTTATGAGTATCAAGTAGGGTTGTGCAACATTTACACAAACCTAAGCCCAACGGGTTGGTATTTTTTCGGATCGGGTCGAGCCAGGTCGGGTTTCGGGTTCGCAACCTGGCCCAAAAAACCGAACGCTAGCTTAAACGTTCAATAAATAAAATTTTCTAAAATTTTTGTTAATTTCCGGGTACTCCAGCGCTAATGTATAGTAACTCATTGCAAAATGTTAAAATGTTCTTAAAATTTTTTAAAGTTTTAAATTCTACCCAACCCGAAATCATTTTGCATTTCATTTGTAAAAGGTATTAGTTGTATCTTGAAGATCAGCAATATTGAAAAACGTGTTATTTTATTTTTATAAGGCTATTGTTCTTCAGCTTCAAACTCCAAGTTTAATCACCTTATTTTAATAAATAGGTACTAGAATAATATATTTTTTCAGTTACTCTGCTGTACTCAATTTGTAAATGGAAGTATGTATGAAAAAGCTGCTTAATTTAATAATTTGTTATTCAAATATGCCGTTGAGAGCCGCAAAATATATTGTATGCATTTAAACTTTTTTTCTCTGTTCTATCAGCTACCGTATAAATATTTTTGGTAATAATACTATTATTTTGTAATACGAAATTACTAACGTATTGTTAATTTAATAATGACGCATTACATACTTTACTATATGCATACCACTAAGGCTGTGAAAGAGTCTGATTAAATCTTTAAAAAGATTAGTTTCTAAATACAAACTTTACACTTGATTAAAAAACTAAGTTAAATAAAACATGGTTTTATTTACCATCACAAACGTTTAAAAATTAATAAAGTTATTGAACTTAAAATTTTTCACATTCATTTGATTCAGAAACCAAAAGCTTATATTAATTTAAATTTATAAATCTTTAACAAATTTTAAACCAAAAGTTGAATGCAGTACATATCTATTTTTTCTACTATAACTTAAATCTTTACATTGTCGCCTCTTTCTTATCAGATTTTTGTGAAGCTCCGTTATCTTGACTTTAATTTTCTTAATTATCAGGCAACAAATGTAAAAAAAATTGTTTTGAAACTTTGCTTATAACTAGGAAAACTATAATAATTCAATAAGACAAATGTAAGTCATTGCGGTTTAGCTGAAAATTATTAATTTGACCAATGCAAATCATTAACTAATTGCACAGTAGAAAACTACTAATTTCTAGGCCAAAATATAAGAATTTATTTCAGAATATACATAATGAAATAATCCAAAATTCTGATATGATTTAGAGGTTTCTTATTTGAGTATTCTCTAATGAATTGGTGTATTTTTGTAATTAATTTCTCAATTGCTTGAGAATGCGTGTAATACATTTTTATGCATATAAAATTATCTACTTTTACATCACCGTCATTAAACTCTTCTCATATTTTTCTGTAAGAAGTGGACATGGGGCGGCACCGTCATGAAATACAACCTGTAAATTAGAAAAGGTACCTGTAATGGATAAATGGGAAACGAGTAAGAAAAATGGTTATTTTCCCTAAAAAAGGGGTTTCAAATTTTTCAATGAATAACTCATAATAATAATAACATGTTGGAAATAATTTTCATATTTATAAAAAGGTTATACATGCATAAATTTGTATTCTTTTATTTAAATGGTACAATTTAGGATATTGTGCGCATTTAATTTCGAAAACCATTTTTTAAGCTTCACACTGAACATAGTGATTAAAAGAAGGTGATGGAAATTTGAAACGTTGCGAACTGGAAAACTTGATAAAAGAACGCAATTGTGTTATCTTTTTTACTTTATTTAAATAATGAGAAGGCAATATTGTGAAACTTGTAAATAGGTTCACATGATTCTTCATCTACTACGTCATCTTTACTAAAACACGTTCCTGCTTCAAAATGAAAAGGTAAGAATTATTTACACACTTAATGTATTTTAGCTTACTCTATTAACTTTAAAAATAATTTCTTTAAAATAAAACTAAATTTCGTAAAATACAAAAATCAAAAAAAGTACACCATTTGATTAGTAGTGGGAATGATTGAAGAATCAATAGATTTTTGCGATATTTTAATTAAGTTAAATGAACTTAAAATTTTGCTTACTACTCTATTGATGCTATGTCGAATTAAACTATTTTATCAGTTAAAAATTAAATTGATAATTTCATTATTATTTTCACAAACTTAGATTCAGAGTGTTTTCAAAACAATTTCTCTAGAATGTATAGAAAAACTATTGGTTTCATAGAAAAATGTCATCAAGAAAAGTTATATGTTTTCAAGAAAAAATACACCACCTTTTTTATGGTACTTTTTTCTCGGCACTTAGTAGAGGCAGTATATTCGCAGTATTTTGGCAAATATCAGAACCTATTTTTGCGTATTCCTTGTGCAGCAAAAGACGTTTTGCGATCGCATAAATGATAGAAGATAACATCGACTCCGATTCGTTGCCATCTACGAGACAGCACGTCGTTTGATTTTATTTTCAAAAAAATGTTATTATTAGTTAAATAAATGCTCACATAAACATACTTCACCTCCAGAATAAGTAGTTATAGAAAATATATCGCCGTATACTACAACCTGGTCTAACTTATCCTGGAATTTCGTGCAATCCGGCACATTTTTCGATCCTTTAGTTCAGAATTTGTTGGAATGAGAGCTGAAAGTTGTGTGCCTTTAAAAATAAAATTATAATTTCAGCACATGTTCAGAATGTTTAGAATGTTTTCATAAAAATATATATTATTATACAATATATTTCTACATTAAATAATCATGTCTTATGTTGTTAGCATCTCATACATAATAGTTTTTCTTTACTTATTGAAAAATCATTCAAATTAAAAGTTTAGTTTTGATCAATAATTATTATTTTTGATCAGAATCATATTTTGAACGAAATATTTATGGCAAAGAAGGCGTAGAGATAGGCATCAAAGGTTTCATAGAGGAAACGTGCAAGGGTTTAGATGGAGTGATGACGCAGGATAAAGAAGGCAAGGAGGAAGTGAAAAAAGTGGGACAGACAGATTTTTAGTTTATAATACAAGAAGGTGTTTCGGATTTCAAATGTGTGCAAAACGACGAATCTTGTCGACGTTTCGTGAACGTTTCAGTTCACTTCTTCAGGGCTCACCTGAAACTGAAGTTTCAGGTCATGTTGTTTTTATATATACTCTCTAAGATGCCTGTGATTAGCTGAAGCGCCGCACCGAGTAGACCGTTCAAACATAATTGGCCAATAAAGTTGTTTTCAAAAAACCCGTAAGGACGGAAAGCTAAATCGGATTAATATTATATTCATTGTTCCTATTGAAGCTATTAGGGTGTTTCAAGTTTTTGATTGCTTTATTATGTTTATTTTTGAAAATATTGTACGTTCTTGCGATAACGGTTGTTTTGTCAAATAAAATGCTATGTCCTGTTACAATATGAGGCTCAGCTAGTGCTGATTATGTAAAATGTTTTAGCTTGTCTTCACTCTAATGTTCCTTTATACGTTGGGTCACCGCTCTTCCGGTTTCTCCAATACTTTGTCACAAAAGCAAGGAATTTTATATATCCTCAGATTACTAAGAGGTGCCTTATTATCTTAAGGTTTTTTTTTAAGTTGTCCTATTTTTGCGAATGGTTTGAGGTAAGTTTGCCAATTTTTGGAAGCTTAAGGCGAATTTCAGATTTCAAATGCCCGAAAAACAATAGTAAACATATTGAAAACTTAACAAATGGGTTTTATTAAATAAAGCGGATCTTTAAAAATATAATTTACTTATTACTTGCAACATATTTAAATATAATAAATATTATAAGAGATTCAAAGTTATAAATACGAGAATGCATAAGTCATCGGCGAGTCAAAAACCTGGCTGCTTTAGTTATCGGCACTTCAATGTGTGAGTGATCGGCAATAGCATTTGAGTATAATTTAAAACTATTTCCTTAATTAATTTTAGAAAAATTTGCATGATTCAAGTCAAAAATAATTTATGTTCATAAAAAGAATAACAAAAGTCTAGACACTTGGATTTTCAACACTGCATTAAGTGAATTTTGTTTGATGCCGAGGACTGCAGCACCTTTTAAAATCTACGGACTGCTGTAGTAATCGGCATCAATAATTTTATAAAACTTCTTTATTTAATAATAGTATTTTAGGTGCCAAATACTAATCTATGTCAACATGAATGTATTCTGAATACGTTGTTCAACTTACTGATCTATGGCACGAACAGTATTTAAATAAAAAATACTCCTTTATTGTACCTGTCAAAATTCAGTATTCGACAGTTGTGTCGAACATTGAAGCAACAAGCGTACAGGTTAACCTGTTGTCAGATTTTCTAATTTTTAAAAATATAATGTATTAGTTAACAAACTTCCATACTCCTACATGTGTCCCAAACATTTATTTATATGATTAATATAGCCTTACAGTAATATTTTGTGTTTTTCACTGTTCACAAGACTTTTCCTGATGACTGGTACTCTAACCTAAAACTCAAGAATTTTACTCGATCCTAGCACTCTGCAGAACCGTCCACAAAAAAAGGTCAGCTTCCCCAAAACTCACTTACTTTTTTCATCACAGAACCATTTGCTTTCGATGCTACGATGTCCACATACATAAAAATTACATTTCAGCTGAGAACAAAGAACACAACAGCTTACTATATGTAAAATACTGCGCTATCTGCCGATAACCCATGCATTGACGTAGACTGGCACATTTACCTTAAATATGGTTTGAATGTTTTGTTTGTTGAGAACTCATCCTATTTTTTCTGTGATACCATGGATGTAGGGTAGGATGAAGGTCGGTTTTTTTCTCTCTTTCTGTAGTAGTCTGTGTTGACTTTTTATTTTGGGTGTATTTTCGTAGTGCCTTATCAATTCGTTTGTTCATGGAATTGTTCTGTATTAGGATTTGTCTAACGTTTTGTTATTCTTTTTGTAAGTTATCTTTATCTGTTAGGAGACATCTCTGTACACTAGGAAGTTGATAACCGATAACGTCCAACAAAGGCAATTTTCCGTTCTGTTCAATCCTCATGGTGAACTGGACATCAGCGCGTAATTGATTGATAAATTTGGAAAACTTGGGTAGTTCACCTAGTCTAATATCTCCAGATGACATAAGTGTTATCAACATAATGGCACTGAGATTCCGGTTTTAGCTTGGATTGGTTCAAGATTTAACTTTCGGGTTGTTCTATAAAGATGTTGGCTATTACAGGTGAGGTTGAAGAACCCATTCCTGGTTCCGAGGTTTGTTCCTAGAATCGTTAATTAAAAGAGAAGTAAGTATTATTTAGACACTTCTTTATCAAACGTATGAGATCGGTGGGCAAGTTTGCAAATGGTTATTTAATATCGATTTGATTAGAAATTGGTATTTTTGTGAAGATATATACCACGTCGAAATACAGTAGGATGTCTTGTGGTTGAATGTGAATCTAGTGCATCTTTTTAAAAAAGTCTAAAGAGTTCTGGACGTGTGTGATAAAGTTTTCTGTAAAAGGATTCAGTTCTTTGGTGAAGAAGCGTGCTAGTTTGTAAGTTTTTGAGTTTATTGCGCTGACAATCAGTCTGAGTGGAATGTTGTTTTTGTGGATTCTTGGGAGTCCGTAAATTTTTGTCAAGATGGAATTATAAGATATTAATTCAGATACTGTTTCGTTGTTAAGTTTACATTTTTTCAGAAGAGTTTTTGTTTTGCTGATTGTTGCTTATGTTGAATCTTGTTTAGGTAAAATGTTGGCCGTACTACGTCGTATATCATAAGCTTTTTTGGGTAAAACGGTATATATTGTTTACCACAAACTACATATGATTTCCTCTTTTGGTATCTTGGAGAGGGCTACTGCAAAATTATGTCCTTGAGGCAAGTCTGAAATCATTTAATTGATGAGAAAATGGTAAGAGATGTTTTTACCGTGTTAGTGATGTGTGTTTTTCTGTCAGTAATTTGTTTATTCTTTTTTTTTTTGATAAGGTCTTCAATCCGTCGAAATTAGTCGAATGATATTCTGTCCAATGTAGATTAAATGTCGAATCCAGGGGTGTTTGATAGGAAAATGTAAAGTTTTATTAGTTTCTTCAAGGTTGTGTGTAAAACAAATTAAGTATGTTGTATTGTTTCTTTTAATATAAGCAAACTTGTTTCAGGTCGAATTGCTTTGGATTTAGAAGTTTCTAAATGGTTTTCCAATTCTACGAATTTTAGGACGATGCTGTTGTCTCTGCATTTTTTTTTAGAAAGCTAAAGATTTTCG
>JAUELO010000334.1:5632825-5650500 GCA_032357855.1 Amphibolips quercusostensackenii
ACAATACTTTTTCGCGTTTTCGAGCGCTCGTCCCCTTATTGCATCCGTACCCTCAATGTTGATGCATTTATTATGAAGAAAGAATTTTTTGTCGACAAATGACCCAATAATGCATTTTTTTATTAAATTTGTTGAAAAAAATCACAAAATTAATAAAAAATTATGAATTTTGCTGAAATTATCATAAAGTTCCTTATTATAAAAGTTGACAGCGAAAAAAAAATAATTTTTTTGTCGACAAATTCCTAATATTTGCTTTTTTTTATTAAACTTGCCTAAAATATTCATAAAATTTATCAACTAATTGTGAATGTTGCTAAAATTGTCATGAAGGTCCCATAAAAGGACTGGCATAAGAAAAAAGCTAATTTTTTTGCCGACAAATGCCTGAATAATCCATTTGTTTATTAAATTTGCTTACAAAAATCATAAGAGTAATCAACAGATTATGAATTATGGTAAAATGATTATAAAGTTCCTGATCAAAAAATTGACTACGAAAAAAAATGAATTTTTCTTCTGAAAAATGCCTGATTAATGCTTTTATTTATTAAACTTGTTTATAATATTAATAGCAATAATATCAAGAAAAAATTTCTTTATCGTTATATTATTTTGATCCAAATTTCTTGCAATATAAACTTTAAAAAAACCTAAAATTATCGAAAATCGTAGAAAACATTCTTTTAGCAAATAATTTGTTTATAAAATTTTTGTTTGTTTATTATATGACATTGGAACATCTTTAACTGAAGTTACTCTATTAAACTTAGGAGATTTAAACTATTTCCTGTTATTGACGAGCACCGGAAACGTCAAATAGGAAAAATAGCCATTTTTCCGTCCTATTTGTTTATTTATAAAAAATTTAAAGCCTTATTTAAAAATCAGGCTCGACGACTCTCTTAGAAATTTTATCAGTTTTTTTTTCAAATTTTGTTGGTCAAAATTGGTCAATATTTGTGGGTTGTACGTTATTTTGAACCAAAAAAGTAATTTTTTTCGTACTGTGTACTGGTCTCCCTATACAGAGGGGAATCCCCCACCACTGAATTACAGTGTGAGGTGGGTCTCGGGAATTTTTGCGATTTAATAAAAGAAATATATATGTATAATTAATTCTTGAATTACAATAAGTATTTTTTTAAATTAACAATTTCACGAATTACCATGATAAATTGATTTACAACTGTTAAAAGCTTTAAATAGTCGATTTAAAAACCGCCACGAGTACGTATTATCGACATGAGAGGGCGACACCTTTGACTTTTTTTTTGTCGGTTTGAAGGGTTTGAACTTTGAATTCAACGCAGTTCCAAATTCAACGTGTTGTTTTAACGGCCATTTTCGGCTTCTAATGTCGCAAAAACACAAAAACATGTGAACGTTCTTCAGTCTACCGAGACGACAATCACGCAACAGAGTTTTGGGAGGTTAGAGATATTCTCTTGTTTTTCTGTAATAATAATAATACTTTTAAACAAACGAAAAACGAGTCTAATAACCTAAAATAATCGGCATCGTAGTCTGATAGCAAAACATAGCGAAACAACTCTTCGCAGCCTTTTCTCATTCATGTGGTGTAATTTGATATGGTTTGTAAATATAGATAAATCGAGTTTGAAGTTTCATTGTCCTCAATATAATCATTTAACTGAGTTATTCATCTGTTTTTTATGCTTATTTTGATTTACATTTCATAATATTTACATTAGGCAATTTTTAGATAATCGAGGCTGGTTAAAAGTCTTAGCCACAATTTTTTTATATAATTTATTTTCGTAATTCTTTTAATTGTTTTTGATGGAGAAATTCTTTTTAAAAAAAGTTTAGTTTGGGCGATGGTTTGAGAGCTGAGACTGAAAAAGTCAAAAAGTTGAATTTCTAAGTTATTAATTTGTTAGGTCATACAAAACCTTTGTACAATATACATATGATTATATCGTACTTTTATTTCAATATATTATTATATACATTATCGTTATTTCGCCATTCGATATAATATTATTAGTGATACTTAACCTCAAATATTTTTTTGCGCAGGTGAAATCACTCACTTTTTTTGTCACCTGGACTTAATCTATTTTTGTTTCGAAATTTTGAATTTTTATCGTCCTTATTTCCTGTTTTTTTTCATGCCATGTCCTGATTTTCATGACCGAAAACGAAAATGTGCGATTTTTATTTTGTGGACCTCAATTTTGTTCACAATTTCTGATGGCGCAGTAGGGTGGAACAAAAATGCATTGGAATTTTTTTTCTTTGTATTTGCATGCATATCGCCATGAAATTTGTTCGAATCCACAAAAAAATAAATGTGTTTTTTTTTTGTTTGAAAAAAAAATTGTATTTTGAGGTTTCTCAAGCCCAATGAAGTTTAACACAATTTCCCTGAGAAAAAAAGACGTTTTTGTACATTTTATCCAGAATCATCAATATTAGGTGAATCGAGTAGAAACTCTACATTTTTTTCGCCATTAGCCTTAGACTACTAATCAAACATTACTTTTCAAATATCCCCCCCCCCCCCATAAGTCTGTTTGACAGGGTTAAAAAAACAGATACATTAATTATTCTCGTACATAAAATAATACTTTCTAAGGATAATTAGATGTATACATAAATTGTTTAAACAATTATTGTTTTTAGCAACTTTCTCTCAGAATAGAGTTAGAAAGTCGCGGGTTTTTAAAATTTTTAAATTTAATTTTAACTTATTAGTTAGAGCGAGGCAGCAATCAATTAAATTTAACAGAAGTAATTATTTAAACAATTTATCATCATTTATAACAATATTCTATTAGAATGATGCTATAAAGTTGCAGTTTTTTTTTAAATTGTTCACTTTTCAAAGAAAGTGAGGTAATAATTCATGTTAGACATAAATTTCCAAACAATTTATTTTTAATTAATAATAATGTTCTCTTTAATGTTTAATACATAGAAAGTTGATGTTTTTTCTAAAATTTTAAACCTTCCGTACTCTTTTTACTTAAAGCGATGTAAAAATAATTACATTTGAACTAAAATAATTGTTTATACACTTTATTATTATTTATAATAATATGCTCTTAGAATAGTGCTAGAAAAATGCAGTTTTTTCTAAAATGTTACACTTTTTGTTCACTTTTCAATTAAAGTGACGTAATAATTAATTCATGTTAACAAAAATAATTGGTTAAATAATTTATTATTTATCAATATTTTCTTTGATTAATGCTCTAAAGTCCCGGGTTTTTCTAAAATTTTTCACTTTTTGTCAACTTTTCATTTAGAGTGAGGTAATAAGTAATTTAAGTAACAAAGAATTTTTTGAACAATGTATTTATATTTTTATTAATATTTTCTTCGAATAATGTTCGAATGTGGCTGTTTTTTCTGAAATTTCTACTTCGATTTGAATGTTTAGTTATGAACAGATAATAAATAAACAATTGAAAGAATAATTTTGTAAAAAATCCATTTTCTTTGTAAATATATTTTTCTGAAATAAAAGAGACATTTGAAATATTCTTCATATTTTCTATATTGATTATAATTAAATGTTAATTTTCCTTGAAGTAGTCAGTGAGAGCCTTTTTGTTTAAATTAATATTAATATTTATTTTTTTTCTGATTAAAATGTCAAAGAAAAGCTGAAATTTTTAGAAAAACACCAAAATTTCTGGCTTCACATTTGTGGGATGTTACTAACATTTAAAAAGGGAAAACATTGAGAAAAAAATTGTAAATTCTGAAAATTATTTTAAGTAATTGACCTGTTGTACAGATCGTACAGAATTATTTGCATAAAAATGTTGACCTCGAAAAAGATTTTTGTATAATTAATAAACTTCGGGAAAGAACATACAATTTTATTATTTTCTTCAAAGTTCAACAGGGTGTATACTCATCTGGGGAACTTGGAATTGTCAGGGAATTTTTATATACCTGAAAAAACCTGGAAATGTTAAAGATTTTTTTCAAAGTCAGGGAATTTTTTTCGAGAACGTGTTTAAATTTCTTTAAATTCCTAATATAAAGTTAAATAACAGTGTTTTTCATTTGCCAAAATAGCTTTATATTACTGGATATAACTACTTTGTTAAAAATTAATTTTTTTAACCGAAAATGTACTATGTATTTCGTTGAAAATTCAAGAGTTTGAAATTTTTTCTTCCTCTTGACAGAAAAATCTTTCTTAGAATATTCGTATTCTTTGGTTGAATCCAACTGTTTTTTATTTAAAATTAAAATCTTTTTTAGTTGAAATATCAGCTACATATTACATTTTTCGTTGAAAATTCATCTACTTGGTTGAAAGTTAGCTTCTTTTGTAAAAAATTAATTTTGTTGCCAACAAAATTCATCATTTTAATCAAAACTTCATCTTTTTGGATGAAAATTCAACTATTCTGTGAATTTTTTTTTTTAGTTCAAAATTAATTTTTTTTTTTACTAAAATTTAATATACTTGTTGAATATTCATCTCTTTGGTTGGACATTAACTTTTTAATCTGAGAATTCAACTAATCAATTGTTGGTTGAACTTTTACTCCAAAATTCAACTACTTGTTTGAAAATGTATTTATTTTGTGGAAAATTCGTCTTGTTATAGAAAATTAATCTTTATGATTAAAATTCCTTTTTTTATAAAAATGTCAACTATCCCAGTTGAAGATTCAACATTTAAGTTGAAAATTTATCAGTTTGGTTGACAATTAATTTCGTCATCTGAAAATGCAACTGTTCCATTTTTGGTTGAAATCGATCTTTCCTAGCTCAAAATTCAACAATTTGAACCAAAACTGATCTTTTTTAATAGAAAATTCAACTATATTGTTAAAGATACACGCATTTTGTTAAAAAGGCGATTTTTTTGTAGAAAATTATCTTCTTCTTTGAAAGTTTTCTTTCTAAAAATTCTTCTTGCCGGTTGAAAATTCAAGTATTCAAGTTAAATAATTATCATTTTAGTTAAAAATTCATCTGTTATGTTGGAAATAAAATTACTTGGTTAAATGTTAAACTCTTTTGTTAAAAATTATTTTAACATTTTATTTTAACTTTTTGATTATTCAAACTTATTTTTTAGTTGAAAATTCATCTTTTGATTGAAAATTAAATTATTTCATTTAAATATTCCTCATCTCAGTTGAGAATTGATCTTTCTGGTTTGAAATTCAACTATTCTAGTCAAAGATTAACAATTTTAGTTGAAATTTAATCACTGTTTGAGAATGTAACTATTTTTTTTAAGTTAGTTTTTTTTTTGTTGAATGTAATTTTTTTAACTGAAAATTGAACTTATTCTATTCGAATATTGAAAATTATCTTTTTCTTTGAAAGTTTATTCTCTTGTCTAAACATTCTTCTTATCGCTTACAAATTCAAGTATGCTAGTTAAATATTTATCATTTTAATTGAAAAATTCATCTTTTAGATTAGAAATAAAATTTCTTAGTTAAAAGTTTAACTTATTTGATAAAAATGATTTTTTTGAAGATTTATAATTTTAATTGAAAATTAATGTCTCGGGTTGAGAATGGAGCCATTTGATTAAAAAATTGTTTTTTATTTGGATGAAAAGGAATTTTTCCGAAATTCAACTATTTTGGTGAAAATTTGTTTGCTTTTTGGTTGAAAAATTATTTTTCTTTTTCAACTGAAAATGTGACTATTATACCAGTTAAATATTCCATAATATTAATTAAAAACTCATTTCTTTTTGGGAAACATTCATTTTTTGACTAAAAATTTAATTATTTAATTTTTGTTTAAAAAATGATCTTTTTAAGTTAAAAATTCGTCTTTTCGTGTAGAAATTAATCTTCTTTGTTGAAAATTCATCTTTTTGGTCTAAAGTTCAATTATTTCATTTAAATATTCATCATCTCAGTTGAATATTTCATATCTTGGTTAAAAATTCGTCTGCTTGTTTAACATTAATTTTTTCAACTTTAAATTTAATTATTTAAGTGTTAGTTGGCAATTTATCTTTTTTTTCAGTAAAAATTAATTTTTGTTAGTTTGGAAATTAAATTATTTCAGTTATAGATTCATTGTTTTTGTTGAAAACTCATGTTTTTTGTTCAAAATACAACAACGTATTCCAGTTGAAGATTCATGATTCAGATTGAAAATTCATGAGTTAGGTTAAGACTTATTTTATTAATTAAAAATTTAACTATTCCATTTTCGGGTGAAAGTCGATTTTTGTTTAGTTCAAAATTCAACTATTTGGTTGAAAATTGGTATCCTTTGATTGAGAATTCAACTACTTGATTAAAAAATTCATGTTTTTTTTTTTAATTATATTTTTTGGTAGAAAATTAATCTTGTTTGAAAATTCATCTTTGTGGTTGAAAATTCAAGTATTTCAGTTAAATATTCATTATTTCAGATGAAAATTGATCTTTTTGGCTTATAATTCAACTATTCTAACTGAAAGTTTAACTTTTCCATTTTTGTTGCAAATTTATATTTTTAGTGGAAAATTTAAGTATTTGTTTCAAAATTCAGTTACTTTGAAATTTTTCGCTCTGTTGTGTTGAAGGGTGCTTAGAATGAACGTGATAAATTAAAATAAATGATTAAGTTTTGCGGCAAATATGAATATTTTACATTTATTCGACCGAAAAAAAATTGAAAAACTTGTCCGGGAGAAACCGGGAAATTACCGGGAATTAGGAATCGTCCGCTGAATCGCCACCATGCAAGGCTTAAATTCTAATTTTTCAACGCACTTCAAAATTTAACATAAATGATTATTTCTTCTTTATTCATAATGTGTCACCTAAGGGTTTACATGACCTCCGTTTCTTACAAGACCATCTAAAACTTTATACCAACTTATCTTTACTATTTACAATTATTTACAACTATTTATATCAATTTTTACATCTACATCCTTACTTCTATATTACATATATGTCGAAAGAGTGAGCGAGCGATCGAAAGCGAGAGCGAGAGATCGAGCGAGTGAGAGCGAGCGCATACGCAAGTTAATCTACTTATGCTACTATATAATAGTTACTTCCAGATTAGATTGGGGTTGATTCCTCACAAGCGAGCTTCTCCAGACTCGTCTTTTTCTCCTATTTCTCTCTTTAATACCTTTACAATCCTCCCGTTGTCTAGGTCAGTTTCGTGAACACTTGGAAGTACTCTCCCACCTTCTTTTGATGACACTAACTTTTTCTTTTCGGGCATCTCTCCTGAATTTCTTTTGAAAAAACTAAATGAGGTAAAATCTAATGCAATAGGGATTGATGGCATTTCCATTAAAATGATCCGCTTACCACTTCCGGTTATGTTTCCAGTCCTCCTGTACATTTACAATTTCTCCCTTCAGGTTGGAATATTTCCTGATCCATGGAAAATGGCTGTTATTAGACCAATTCTAAAAGTTCCCAACCCTACCTCTTCCAAAGATTCCGTCCTATTCCCATTCTAAATGCAATTACTAAACCATTAGAAAGTATTGTTTGTCACCAGATAACAAATTACATAAATTCCAATAATCTCATTGATCCCCTACAGTCCGGGTTTCGTGCAGGACACAGCACTACTTCGGCGTCACTTAAAGTTACTACTGATATTAAACTGGCTATGGATAGAAGGAGAATTACGGCCGTTGTCTCATTCGATATCTCCAAGGCGTTTGATATGGTGGACCATCAATGCTTATTACTTAAGCTAAAACAATTTAAAATTTTAAACACAGTCATCAAATGGTTTGCTTCTTATTTTAATAATCTATCACAGAAAGTAACTACTAGTAAGGGTGAGTCATCAGACTGGGTCGGGGTCAGAAGTGGCGTCCTTTAGGGATCCATCCTTGCCATTGGGCTGTGGAAAATGGATTAGCTCTCAACCCTAGTAAAACAAAAGCAATTGTTATAGGGCCCTCAACATTTATCTTTTCTCAGAAACTACCTACCTTACCTCCATTACAGGTTAATTTACTTAACATCTCCTTCGTCGATTCGGTTTCGGATCTGGGCTTGATACTAAATCAAAAACTGTCTTGGAAGGAGATGATTTACGAAATATCAAAGAAAACTTTTTGAATTTTTTAGCAACTGAATAGGAACAAAAATTCCCTTTTCACTTCCACTCGGATTCTTCTCGCAAAAAGCCTCATCCTTCCAATTTTTGATTACGGCTGTTAAGTGTATAATGACATTACTGATAACCTTAATTTGAAACTCGAGCGTTCCCTTAATGCATGCATTATATTTATTAACAATATTTCCAAGAATGAACAGATAACACATTTTAGAAAAAAAGCTAGATTTTTGAATGCAGCCAAGAGAAGACAATTGTTAATGGGTAATTTGATGTATTTAGTAATAAGATGTAAAGCTCCTCAGTGTCTTCACAACTTTTTCCATTTTGTAGAAAAAAATCTTTCTCATCAGGCCAGACTTCGCGAAATAAAAACAGTACTAAGAATCCCTCACCATCAAACCTATAAACCTCAACGTTCATTTATTGTGAGAGGTGCTCTTCTTTGGAACAAATAACCATCTAATTTAAGAAATGCACCGTCGCTATTTCACTTTAAAAATGACCTCTTTACACATCGATATTAAATCAGTAAGCCTACTTTAGACATAACACATTGGTAGGTCTCAATCATATCATTCTGATAGATTATGTCCTTCACTGTTTATTTCTTCTACAATACAGCATCTAGGATTCAAGACTACCAGCAGTATATTTTATCTTATTTTATCTCATTTTATTCATACTTTACAACTCTGTATCAATTCTACCATACATTTAACTTTTATCGGTCAGTACTTGTAATTATATATTTTATTATGTATATTCTGTTCCTTAGATGGCTAATTAGCCCTAGTGACTTTCTCAAATAAATACAGACACAAATTACGTCGAATAACACTACACTGAAAGATTCTGCTCCTAGACAATGAATAGTCATTTCTGAAGTGATTTTTTGCGCTGAACCCGAATGTAGCCTCAGAATCGCTCTATCGTTGGGGTTTTTTTTAAGGAATCCTAACCAAAAAATGCAAAAAACACTATTTTTTGACATATTTGAGGTTATCTATCATTGCGATTTTTTTTAATGAAAAAACTGTACACAGCATCTTGAAGTAGAAGTCCATCCTTTGCGAATGTCGTTGAGTTTGCTCAAATATCTTCCTTTTGACAAGATATCGCATTTTAATATCGATTTCTCTAAAGCGCGTAAAATTTTTTTCGCATTTCGTTCGCGCGAACGCGTCTTTATTTCTACATAAACAGAAAAATTATATTATATAGTATTATATTTTAAATCTTTATACTAAGACATAGTGCTTATAATGCAATTTACTTACCGCTTCGCTTTTTCTGCAATTTGCTTTTTCTTGCGTCATTACCCCACGGGGTTTAGGGGGGAACAATTTTCACTTTCACTTTTCCTCTCTCAGCGTCATCGACCAAACTGAAGTGACTGAGTGTGCAGGCATGTACTTCGAACGTTAAACCCGCCTCCCTTTTTCACGTCCAGACCCTATTCCCAGGGCCGTATACAAATGAGGTCATTTCTAAAAACATTTTGTTCCCTTTTGACCCCCGTGGGGTTACTGAGGGTTAAAATATGCACAGATCGCTACATTGCGAACGTGATTAAACTACTTTCCAGACGGTATAGCCGATTTCGCAAAAAATTCGGACTAAAAGACATTCTTTTTGCTGAGGTGCACGCATAATTTAACGTAAAATTATAAATGGACTGTAGTGTATTTCTTATTTTTTAAAGTCTACCTTCTTTTGCTTACAGAAACAAATTTTGTTCCAATAACTGACACAGTAATCTGATCAAAGTTTTAGTCAAATCGTTAAAATTTACCTTGATAAAAAACCCTTAAAGATTCTTATATTATTTCCATGTGGAGAAGTGTAAACAAATAAAAATCCACATAAGATTCTCAGTTTTAATCTTTTTTATAGATACAATTACGGTTTATTATCTACTAGGCTAAAACTAAAATCGTTTTTATTTTCAGCTCTTAGAAAAATTTCGTTTTATTTATCATTAAACGCGATTGCGCAGAATAAAACGGGGAAAAAATGTTTAGAATGTCCAAAATTATTACTGTTTTTATTATGCTTTTCAGATGCATTGTAAAAAATAAAAATAAAAAAATTGTCGTTAAAAAATATTTCTTCATTTTTCAATATGCATGCAGTACCTTTTAATATTAACTCTTTGATCTTCGTGTAAATATTTGTTGAAAAATTTTATATATAGGTATAAAAAAGTGACTTATAGAAGAGTTTATGAAAAGAACGTGCGTGTGTAACATTTTCAGCGTTTGTAAAACAATGGTTGGCATAGGCAGTAAGGTATATCATTCTACTAAAAATTAAATTAATTTTATTTTCAGGAAAAGTGTATCTTTGAATTTTAAATCGCCTTTCTTGATTAATGTGCACAATACGCCCCATGAGTCCAGGTTGTCTGAGGTCAGATTTTAGTATAAGTGAAGAAAGACGCCTGGCAGGAGGAAATCTGAGTCGGACATGCTAAGATGGCTCTGCAGGGGGAAAGACATGATCGAAGAATCAGGTCTGGCAGGAGGAAAAGATCTTTCGGCAAAATGATATCTGGCAGGTCTAGACTACGTCTCAAATTATCAATCACGTGGTTTTTAACATTAAAAAACGGGGGGTTATTTTTTATCTATCAAATAAAACAACTTACATCGTCGAAATGTTCTCGGTCAGTTTTCCACTAAGCACTCTCGGGGCCAGTGCGCCCTGCTGTCAATCACACCACGTCATTACACATCACGAATGTGCAGCCGTAAATCAATTCCTCACACTCCATAACACTGGACTCTCACACCTTTCAAAAAGAAATAGAAGGATACCTAATCAACATTCAAAATTCAATTTTAAACTTTAACGTTGATCAATTATTGTTTCAATCATGCCTAATCTAGCTGGTCATCAAGTTCCCGACAGTTTGGCAATTTCTTTAGATCACTGACACCCGATATAATTTTGTGCACTAAATTATAATCTACACCCTCTGTTTCTCTACACCATCCGCATGATCTTATCAGAGCATATATTAAAATTGAGGCTATATTTTTTTTTATTTCTTGACAAAAATCAAAAAACAATTTTTTTTTACTTTTAAAGAGTACCATTTTTAACAAAATACTTAGATTCATTCCCAAATAATCAGAATAAGTAGAGGAACTATCCAGTACAATTTTCCATTACCGTAGGATAAATTAAAAATGTATTTAATTTGTTATAAACAAATACGTGGATGAAAATGGTTTTATATGGTTTAACGGTGTATGGTCCCTTGATTCTCACTGGATTTCCTTAATTGATGAACAAAAATAATTTTTATGTCATACCTGTGAGGATTCACAAATAAACAATCATTATTATAAACAAATAAAGAAAACAATTTTTTGCTTCAACTATTACGGACGAAAAGAATAGTCATTTTCTATGGAAATAGATCCCCAGAGCTCGTGAATGATACTCAGTTATCATATCTGCCTATATAATAACAATTCGCAATTGTTCAAACGATGTTAGTTAACAATTGCATTATTCGTCTAGTTTTCGTCACACAAACTCCGTTCTTTGGATTTATTTAAATGTTAATGACTGATCTTCGAATAACGTTAGGTGTTCAAGAAGAGCGTCATAAAGAGAGAGAGAGAAGGCAGAAGAGGGGAAAATATGAGGTTCAAGGTTTAATGGGCACTATGAGTGGATTGTGCTAAGGTGAAGAGCACAATATTTGCGTGAGAAAGGTGAGAAAGGAAATCATGAGCTTATAACAAAGATGACACGTGGCTACGTATGAAGCGTTTTAGTAGGTCCTAAATTCTGAGGGAGAAGAGGATGTGTAAATTGTATAGAAACGGGTATGTGAGGATTTGAAGAATTGCGAGAAGGTTAAAAACAAGGAGGATAAGCATGGGGTTATTAATATATGGAAGAGGGGACGAAAGGGCGGTAGCATGTGTAAAAGGTATGTTGGGCAAGATGGAGATGAAGAGAAGAAAAAAGAAAGAGGAAAACAGAAGGAAAGTTTATGAAGAAGAGAAGAAGTAGATATAAGTTGGCTGTAAATATTGTAAATAGTAAACGAAAGTAAGGCGAAAGCAAGTCAATTTTTCGTGGCGAGTAGGCCAAAAAATAAACGTCTATCTAATCAAATGCCAAATAATTATATATTTGAATAATGGTTTTTAGAAATATTTTATGTTTTTCTGATAAAATGAGCCTCACTTTAAGAAATACACACATAGAAATCACAGTTCAAACACAATTTACAGAATATTTCATTCACAGCCCGCCATCATACCCTCTCGTATATACTGTAGGGTGTTCTCCCCTATATGAAAACTACATAAATCGCTTCAGCCGTTACTAATATTTCTCCTAAAATATTTTTATAAAGAAAATAAAAAGCAGCTTCCCCTAAACTGTTTACAAAAAAGAGAGACTAGGAAATTCTATAATGAATGATGCCTTGTAAAGCATAATACACTAATTTTTTTAATGTAGTTTCCAGTTACATGTAATATTTCGATCCGACATTGGATCAAAAGAAATATTATATCATAGGTTGATTTCTTTTTGTAAGGATTTAATTTAGTCAAGAATTGTGGGTTACTCTTGAGTGAACAGTACCATTTCTAAATTTTTTTTAATTGAGCGAGTGGAGCTTAATGGAGTTACTTCGATCAGTTCTGAATTGAGTATGGAAGACGCGCCGCTTTCCATGTTTATGCCTGCCCGTTTTTCCGCGTGATTATATATATTTCACGAAAGAAATTGCTAGATTCTATTATTGCAACGACGTCACCAGTGGATGTTGCTATTACTCTTTGTTCTTTGGTTGGCATGGGTCTAGAACTAAATAGTCCTCTTCCCTGCAATTGGTTTATTAGTAAGAAAAATGTATCTTTGAACTTCGCATCGCAGAAACGGATTTTTCTTTGGTATAAGCCGAAGAAGTCTAAGTTGTCGACGGTCAAATCTAAGTATAGGTTGACAACATCGCGCGGGATGAGGTAACCTAGACCTCATACGAAGATGAGGCTCTACAGGATGAGGTATAACCTATAGTCGTTATATCAGCAATTTTAATCGGCATGCGCATTGAATTATGACATTATCAGATAAGTTCATATAGATTTTATATTTCGATCTGATAACAGTTTGTATTTGAGATTATAATATTCAACTACCAGATATTTTTCTAATATCTTAAGAAATATTCTAAGGAAGACACGTAAAATTTTAAACCACAAAATATGAGCTTGAAGAGTATAAAACCTTAAATTTTAAGACTTTAAAGGAAGTGTATGTATACAATAAAATTCATAAACTATCACCTACAACTGATGTACGTCATCATTTGCCAAAACAAAACTAAAGGCTCTTATCCAAACTGTTTTATCTCAAAATAAATAGAAAGAATAAATAAGTAAATAATTACATTTTAGAGCTTCAGTAACGGAAATCTACATATCGTGTCTGAGTTTTCGGAAGGAGGAAGTCCTAATGAGTACTCATTGTCCTAGTCAACTTGTGTAACAGAAAAAGACTTTTGTTGTATTAATTTGAACCTGGATTCCTCGCCAGTTTTGGGGCCGTCGGTGTCAAATAGAGAAGTCCACCGAACGTAAACAGGCAGGGGCGTATGAGCGTACCATTTCCGCTGAATTTTTCTGCGTTGTAAAAAATATTTTCAAATTTTTTTTTCTAATGCGGACATAGGCGTGAACTAAATATCTAACGTGGATTTTAAAATAAAAATTAAAGCTCAGAAGAATAATCCGCAAAGATCTTTAGAAATTGAAACTTGCCTAATTAAACAATAAAATATAAATCCATGTCGTTACATTAAAGACCAATATTCTTGCCATTATTATCGACACATAAAGTTAAGCAGTTGCATTCTGAACCAAATAATTGGTTTTTAAATCTAAAAAGACGAATTTTGTAGAACACAGTAAAATTTTCAACTCGAAAATTTGAATTCTAGACAAAAAAGTTCATTTTTAGCCAAGAAAGATAAATTTTCTACCAAGAAAAATGATTTTGCTTACTTAAAAGATGAATTTTCTATCCAAATAGTCGTCTTTTACAATTTTAATTTGTAATTTAAAATCTTTCAATTTTACAATCTCTTTGAAACAAGCCTTCAAATTCTTTCGTAATATCACTCAAATCACTTACCAGATTAATATCTAGTCCAACTTCAGGCACGCCCAATTGTTTCGCTGATTTCTTCCCCAGCAAAGCATCGCCGACCCCATTAAGGACAACTACTCTTGCGTTGTCTAATTTCCTTCCATCTGCCAACTTCAACGTTGTTCTGAATGTTTTCAGTATTTTCAACGGTGTGGAATTTCCATAAGCAAAAACCTTCTTGTTTGGAAAATAAGATTCGCATTTTACATCGTATTTTTAAGACGTTCCCACTCTTTTTTATCCACAATGTTAACTCCTACTACAGAGAACAGAGTTATATTTGACTGAAAACCACTGATAGTAACGTTAATTCGTTCTATACTAACTTGACATACTGATTTGAAATGTCCGACTAATCTTTGGCGTCCACAATCTTCACCTCTCGCCGGGCAGTTAAGATCTGATGCTCGATGCCCACATATCCGCATCCAAAACACTTTTTGTCCATATTAATCTGTCTCCTTTCTGTATATTTCCCCGCATTATCTCCTCTGGTTATCGCAGTTGCAATTAAATTGTTAACAGTTTCTTCTTCAGTCTCCATTGCTTGCGACTAAGCATCTGCTGCTTCTACTCTGAAAGATATTTCTAACGCACGATTTAAAGTGAGTTTAGCTCCCTTTCTGAATAATTTTCGACGAAGCGCACTTGATTTACACTTTTCAATCATCTGATCTCGGATAATTGCTGACTCACTTGCCCCAAAATTACACGTCACAGCTTTTTGCTTTAACCCTACTACAAACTGTTTGATCGTTTCGTCAACCTTTTGACTTAAAGCACGAAAAACCTAACGTTCATACGAAACATTTACAGTTTGCGAAAAGTATGCTTTCAAAGCATCCACTGCGAAATGACAAGAATATTATATATATCCAGCACTTTCTGTCCTGCACAATGCAAAAACCATGCTTGCCGTCGTTGTGAATTAATGATATTGTTTCTTATTATTAGGACATCGAATCCAAAAAGCCGCCGACTAAACTGTAAGCCAATATTTGATAGATTTTCTTGCACAGCAAACTTTTTAATTTCACGATCCCGCGTAGACATTTTGAATTATAGCTTCACCGACACACGTATTTAAATAAAATTGATCGGCACGACCGTCCTGGATGTGACACTACGCCATAATATTTTCGCCTTTTCTTTCACAAATTTAATTTTCAAATCTTATATATGTGTAGTAAAAAAAAACTCCCTTCACAACGATCCGATTCTCGTCGTCAATGGCACGTCTCAGTTTCTTTCTCGTCCCCACTCTCTTACATTCCCATTGCTACCAAATACAATACCCAACAATCTACATGACTATTGCTACCAACTACAACACACAACACCAATTGTTGTTAATTTGAAAGAAGAAATAGCAGCAAGGTGTTATTGGTAAGACATTCCTGGTTGATTCTGTGTACAAAAATAAGGCCTATTTATCGTAACTTATGAAAATGGGGGATTTGTTTATAAAAATTGTTATAATAACTGACAAACAGCAACTATTCCTATCTAATTACAGTCAAACATTGATTTATCTTATACTTTTTATAGAAACTATGGATTTAAACAATTCATCATTTCGAGTTACGAAAAATTGCTTTTGTTAATTAATTTGTTCAAATATTATAAAACATGTTTGGCTTACCGTCAGCTACTTAAAATTCTAATAAAAAAAAGCTAGGGTGTAGGTTTTAATCAGAAGATAGTAAATTAGGCAGTTTGATCTTAAAAGCGATTTATATATTCAATTTACTGGTACATTTTTCTTATTACTGAACATTATTTTTATGCCTAAGTTTAATTATGTTGTTAAAAATAATTTATATCAGAGTACTAATAATTGACTCAGAAAAATACATTTGAGAAAGGCTGTGTCTAGTCGTCCCGAAAAACTAGGAGACTCTGTAAAGGGGATGGGCTAGTCGTCCCGAATTTTAGGGAAGACTAGCCCAGCTTATGAAAACTATTGGACTAGTCATCCCGAATTTTGGGACGACGAAACACTTCGTTCAGAAAAATTTAGATTAAAATTTTTGAAAATCGTATTTCTGGATTCGTAGAAACATTTTTTAAATTACACAAAAAAATTTTTATTGGAAAACAAATAATTAGATACAAAAAAATTACATCAAATTATTAATTTTACAGTGCAGTGGAAAGATTCAAAAGTTTTAAATATCCAACTATTCAATTTTAAAAGCTTTCAATTATAACTAATAAGATTCCAATTTCCTTTATTTTTCAATAAACCATTTTTTAAAATCATAATCTAAAAATAATAAACTCTTAAAGTTCTTAGATTGTCCTGTGAATTCAAAGTCGCTTAATATATATTCACATGACAATTTAAAAATGTTAAAAAATTTTTATTTCTAGATCATAATTAAACAAAATGGATCAATAAAAACTAAAGAAAATTGAAATTTTATTACTTATATTTCGAAGCTTTTAAAATTAAATGATTCAATAATCAAAACTTTTAAATTAAAATAATTTTCAATCAAAATGGTTAAAATTTGGAATGTTTGAATAGCAAACTGAATTAAAAGTTGTAAGGTCCGAGCTTCTAAATTTATTAAATTTAAGGTTGTTTTCATATAAAAAAATTATTATTTAATATTGAAATTGATTCGACAAATTTTTCTACGATCGATAACAATTTTACCTTAATTTTCACCGTCAAAAATGCAACATTGCAATACTTGAAACTGATAACATCAACAAATTAAGAAATCGCAAACCAAATATTTTCTAATTTAAGCATTAAAGCAAAAAAACCTTAGTCTAGAGGCCTTAAGATATGAATTAGGTTATAATAGCACACATTATATTTAAAAAAAAAAATTGTTTCCTTCTCCTTGAAGAAAGGAGGATATCGACATACAAAAGGTGTGACGTCCGAAATTTGAAATATTTTAAACTTTTTTGTTAAATACTAGACCATACCTTTTTATAGTACCCTCTTTGAATTCTCTTTTATCACCGGATTTTCCTATTCTAACTTTCTCGCTGTTACCTAAAATTATTGCACGAATAATCTTGTCGCCATCTATTATAGCGGCGGCTGTTCCCAGCTGGGTTTCTAGTGTAGTAAGAACTGGAGTTTGTTCGGTTATAACTACTTTTCCATTTTTTGTTTGGTACCAGTACCCAGGTCCACCTGGAATCTTCCTATTGTCATTTACATGGAGAATCTTCTTATTGTATTGGACACCTAATTCTGCAAGAAAAAATATGAATAGGTGAATTTTATTACTTGACCATAAAGTATGGACGTGCCGTCTCACACATCGCACGACCGTTCTGATATGTGGTCCATAAGACCGCACGTCCATGGTAGCACCACAATTTCATTTTTCTGTTTGAATTTGGATTAAAGTATCCAAAACGCAAGATGTCACACATGAATAAGCTTGAGTTTGAGGCGGGTTCCCTAAAATACAAAA
>JAUELO010000334.1:5879704-5889720 GCA_032357855.1 Amphibolips quercusostensackenii
TTAATTAAACTAATTTACACCTTACTTTTTGACATTCATATCCAACCTGATTTCCCATGTTGGATCTCGATCCCTTCCTGGGGCAAAGACTGCATTTGTAGGCCTAGTACTGCGGCCTGACGTTCTAACGGCTGACACAGCTGCACAATATACAAGAATTTGCACTTTTAACGCAGTTTGTGTTGCGTTCAAATGCACAGGTAAAACCTTGCTGTTCAGGTGTTCTATTAATACACACAGATCCTTTGTGATGTTCGTCTTGGGCAGAGATCGCCCTTGTGTTGGTTCTACATGTCTGAACTCTAGTAAAGCATGATCAAAATTCTTCTTAAGTTGATGTAGTTTTTCTGGGATTTCGCTGTTTACATCATCGTTATTAATGTTCGGATGTAGTTCAAGTGGATCTGATACTTGATGTACATTAGCTGTAGCACCTATTCCTTCAGCTGCGATCAGGTCTTCGTTGTCCACATCTTCAAAAGAGAGTTTTTCAATAGAAAGCTGCTGTTCTACTTCCATTTCAAAGGCAGCTATTTCAATAGCCGATAGCAATCTGTTTACAGATATTGAGCGTTTTTAGTCTGCTAGATTCTGCTCATTTATTCTTGTGGCTAGGTCTGGGTAGTTAAGTAAGAAGACTCGATGGTGTCCTCTTCTGACACTTTAACCACTTTTCTCTGCCAGAAAGTAAAGGCGCATAACATCTCTGTTTATATGTTATGTCCATTGTAATCGCCCTCTTGGATGCTGAACTTCTGCTTCTGCCTCTGGTCGAATGATGCCATTTGTCTCTGGAGGATGTGATGACGCTGAAACATCATTAGGTTGCAAAAAACATGAATTGCAGCCACAGATGTACAATACACAAGAGTTTGCACCTCTAACACAGTTAGTGTTTCGCTCATATGCATGGGTGAAACCTTGCTGTTAAGGTATTCTATTAGTGCACACAGATCGTTTGTTATGTTTATCTTAGGAAGAAAATGTCTTTGTGTTGGTTTTTCATGTCTGAACTCTAGTTAAGCATGAACAAAATATCTTTCAAGATGCTGCAGTTTTTTTGAGATTTAACAATACACATCAACGATAGTAATGTCCAGACGTAGTTCTAGCCGATCTAGTACTTGATTTTCATTTTCCCTAGCACCCTTGTCTCTAGCTTTAATTAGATATTCGTTGTCCACATTTTCCAAAGTGAATCCGTCAGTAGGAAGCTGCTGTTCTACTTTCATTTTGATGGCATCTATTTCAACAGCCGAAAGCGATCTATTTACAGATATTGAGCGTTTTTAGTCTGCTAGATTCTGCTTATTTATTCTTGTGGATAGGTCTGGGTAGTTAAGTAAGAAGACTTGATGGTGTCCTCTCCTGACACTTTAACCACTTTTTTCTGCCAAAAATTAAAGACGCATTACATCTCTGTTCATATGTTATGTCCATTGTAATCGCCCTCTTTGTTGCTGAACTTCTGCTTCTGTCTCTGGTCGAATGATGCCATCTGTCTCTGGAGGATGTGATAATGCTGAATTGTCATTAGGTTGCGCAAAACATAAATTGCGGCCACTTGGTTATGTGATGCGGCCTCCTCTAACTGATGTTCATCATCGACATTTTTTAATGCGAAGCCAACCTGCTGTTTAATCTTCTTAACTCGGTCTTCTGAGAGAATAAGATTAAGCCTGATGTCCTTCATCTTATCGATAAGTCTTTTTACTGTAACGTTCTGTATATTTAGATAATTTGCAGCAAACATCGTTCTGAAGTTGTATCCTTTTTCGATCTTAGTTTCTAACTCACACTTGTATAGTAGAGATGCTCCAATTCCTCGTTCATAGTGGTATCCCACTTGATGCTCTTTCACACTATTTCTGTTGAGGTGGTTGGCTGCAAATTGATAACGCTAGCCAAAGCATCCTCAGCAGACACAATTGATGTTTCACTATTTACCGTATGTAGCAGAAGTTCTTGCTGGCCAGCTGTTTGATTAGTGCGATTAGTAAGGCATGATTAGTGAGATATGCCTGACCATCTTGCAGCTTACCATCACCATTGTACCGCATGCTACGGCCTACAGCGGTGGCTTTAGGGGCGCCCCGACGATCTTCGGAGAGCGACAAGCGTTTTAATACATTTACACATTAATATAGTCACTTTTCTTTTCGTTATCTGTCTGTCTGGCATGGGAAACCTAATCAGTAGCAATGCTACTGCTAGCATAGCCGTCAAAGTCATGAGAGAAAAGCTCAAGCCCTACCGCGACGCCAATGCGAGAAAAACTTCTATTATTATCATGGGAGAAGTTGTAGGCTCCAGAAGCTACGATCATGGTTCTTTAGACGAGCACGTAGAAAAAATCATAATATTCACAGCAGACAACGTTATGCGATGCGAATTCTAGGACAAAGTAAAAATGTAATTTTGGAGCTATTTACGCAATATTGGAATACGCTTTATATTCACGAATCATTTTTTCTCATTATCTCCCTCTTGGTCTTAATTTGCGCAAAATTTGAAAATGCGTTTTATATGTATTGTCTTTATCCATTATTATTTACCTTGAAATTCTAGAATTTTTTACATCATGGAAAAAAATGTTGACCTCTAAATTAAATTATTTAGACAGAAAGCAATTAATCATTCTCAATTTATATAAACTATATTACACATTACCTTTAGTGGATAATTGAATATTTCGAAATATTTTGTTAAATTTATTCTGTATTTAGCTTACTATAAATCTTTAACGTATAACAGGCAAAAAATGACCTTTCTAAATGAGACATAAAGATGTGCTGAAAAACGAGCATATATCTATAAATAAAAAAGGCATGTGACCTCATCTCGAATGTCGTTGCGTGACATAAGAAGCGATAAGCGCCAGACAATGCACTCTTAATATTAATATTAAATTTTAACAAACGTCCACGAAAAGCCTGGAATCAAATACATACTGGCTTCTCTCTCTCTCTAGACTCTCGAAATTGTTTGCAGTATCTTATTACATATACCTGGACGAGAGATTGACGGACCTAGCATATGGCAAAAGAATGATTATCAAACATTGTGCGTTGACATCGAAATGGAGCTTTGAGAGCAGCAAAAAAAACTGTTCTCTAGAGAGAGCGAAAGCAGATGATAATAAAATCCATGCAGCCTTAGACGTTTAGTGCATTAATTTTTCTAACATAAAAACGTCTAAGCACTTCTGCATATTACTATCTCTAGTTCTTGCTCACTGCTCGATACCAGAAGAAAGCGATAAAAATCCCGAGTATATGACCTAACATAAGAAATGCTTCATTCCCTTAGATAAAATCTTACCTATCTTATTTAAATATTTTCTTAATTTCAAGTTCTAGAAGATTCAAGACTGCAGATTTTTTCGCAAGTTATTTGCGCACTAAATAAATAAAGGACGGTACTTTTTTATCACATCATGTCATACATAGCTCTCCATATCAAAGCCTCTATGCCTACATCTTTTGTGCAATAAATGAATGTTTTATCTATAAGAAAGCAATAAGTCGTCCTTGTTTTTCTTGTAATAACCTTGAAGCTGATGACATGAATTCAGCACTTACAATTGCGCATTAAATATAATAAAGCTATAGCTCTTCATATCAATTTGGGACGTCAGCTGCGAAATGTCGGTAAAGGAGAAATGCATCTTTATCAAATTTAACCTATACGCGTGCATCTTTTGTGCTTTAAATGAATGTTTTATCTATAAGAAAGCAATAAATTATCCTTGGTTTTCTCGTAATAACCTTGAAGCTGTTGACATGAATTCGGCTGTCACAATTGCACATTAGGCGAATAAAGCAATAAATCATCCTTGTTTTTCTCGTAATAACCTTGAAGCTGCTAACGTAAATTCAGCTCTTACAATTGCGCAATTTTCTTCTGTGACGTCATCAGGACCATCCGAGAACTTTCTAGAAGCTTAGCACAGACATGAACCACTACAGCTTAGAATATTCTCGATGTCGGTAAGGTAGGAATCTTAGATTATAACTCCTCTTGCCTATCTACTTTAAAGTAATTTTCTTTGTTTCGATTTTAGATTGAAAAGTAAGTTTATTTATCACAGGCTCTATCGGCCTTCAAGAACACATTCTTATTACAATACCATACGATTACCTTTGATATGATTATAACATTATCGGAATGATTTGCGCTTTTTTACACTTTTCTTAAATCCCGGGAAAAACTCTTAATTCCTCAAGCAACAATGTTGGGTTTATCTCACTCGAAATGCTAACAAAATAATCGAAAATTTTATTTTTTATCAATCAGTGTTTGTTCTAGTCATAGAAAACTATATTTATTATATTAAATATCAGGACTTTTTTATTAAAAGTTCTCTTATCTTTCATTACGAGAATAATATTTTTATTCAAATTATAAGTCTTCATTGATTTTGTATGAAATAAGAATAGCTCTTTATTGATTCAATATTTTGTTGTATGTACTTCAAGTTATTTATTATAATATTTTTGTGTTATAAAAAGGCGATTTGATAGATTTATTCAGAAGTGAAAATTTGTTTTCATAAGTTTTTTTGCTTATCTCACTTTGTTTTGCTTAAAGTTAAATTTTTCTGCTTTATGGCTGGAGAGCAGAGTTTTCATTCTTTTAATGTCATTTTTTTCTCCTTAAAAGAAGAACGGTAAGTCATATCAAAATTATTTATTTATAATTATATTTTTCATGATGAAAAGAATAACTATGCATCCTATCAAAAAATGAATAATAACAAATTTGTAGCTCTTTTTGGGTCAATAACTTTTGTTTTTTATTTCTTTCGTAGCTTGTGTCGTTTGTCCAAAAATTAAATTTCTTTATTTTTAATGCTGTTTTTTACAAATGAAATGGAAACTACCCGTCCCATAAAAAAGTGATTATTAACAAATTTGTACATCTTTTTTTGTTGCATAATTTTTGTTTTCGAATTTTTTTTGTTTTTTTCCATAGTTTGACCGCAATGTGGAATTATTTTGATTTTTTTATTATTTCTTGTGCGATCAAAAATTTCCATTTTTCATTTTTCATGAAAATTCAACAAGTTCTTATAATAGTCTTGTAGGGCCTTCTAAAAGCATCGTTTTTCTTCTCTTGACTTTTTTTATATTATGCGTTGTTTAGCTTAAAATTTTCATTTTCTTTTGCTTTTTTGAATTTAAAAAATGCTATAACTGATATTTTGTTTATCGAAAAAAGTCATTAGGATAGATTGCCCGGTTTCCAGAGTACTACGAATAACTGTAAATAGAATTTCTAACTCTTAAAAAAAATGTTCGCACAAATTTAAAAAATGCTTGAACTTTTTAAATTTGAATCCAAAATAGCTGGCTAGTGAACTCGTTCTTTCTTTTTAGGCCCTAAAAAAGTGAGCCAAAGCACAATCCAATCTGATCAAACTTTCGAAAATTATCTTGCCTATATTATACTACAGACTAGAGACCGTTCAAGTATTACGTGACGTACTTTGTGGGAGGGGGGCAGTCTTGTGTTCATGAGAAATCGCGTTACGTAATACTCAGAAGGTCCCCTACAGACTGCTGACTACAGACAGACACCTTCATAAAAATCATTTTTAGACTCTGGGGGTCTAAAAACGTAGACATTTGATGAAAACCGACAAGGTCAAATTTCACATAAAGCTAATAATACCTTCTCATTAGAATGAGAATGTAAAAAGTTACACACATACATATACGAATTTAAAAAAAATTGAATTTTCGAGTTGCTGAGATCGTATTGTAGTGAAAAATGTCAACAAAAAAATATGTCTAAAAATGTAGGCCATTCCTTATATAAGGAAGCATTAATAAATTAATCTTTCGACATCTGTATACTCATCAGACACTTAGCCTAGTTTTAAAAAATCGGGTTCACCTGAGCAAATTGTTGTAACCCCATAAACTAAAGTGCAATTATTAAGAATTTATTTGAAAGGTCTATAATTTTTATAATTAAAAATGGTAATTTTGCCTCTTCCATGAAATAATCCTAAAAACATTTATCCATTCTTCCCCCACCATCCTTTCACTGTACTAAATTTTTATATTTTTTTTAATTTTCGCTAATAGTCTGACCTTAGAGATGCATTAAACATTATCAAAGCAAGGTAAAAAGCGATTTCTGTATTTCAGGTAAAAAGTTATATGTTATTTAAGGTTCAATATACACTATTTTTTAGCGTGTGAAATTCATTTCAGCACCTACTCTGCTGTACAAGTTCTGCGAGTTCTTTCTTTGTTTCCGAATTTTCAAGAATTGCTCATGTGAGTTAAGGACCCTCCCTTCTTCCTTAACAGATCTACAGAATCTCCCCCCCCCCCGTGGAGCTGATACGTAATATAAGTACAGCCCCTAAGTATCTTCTCTTATTTTTGGTATCACATTTTAAATCGTATTTTTAAAGATTGTTACAGATTTTTAAACTTTTTAAAAAAATCCAGCCTAGCCTCCAAATTAGAAATTTTTAAACTATTCTTAGAAAGTTGAGCCTAACTTGAAATTTTGCAAAAAATCAGATTTGTTATGTTTTTTCGCAAATATTAGGGATTTAAAAATTATTTGAAACCTCTAGATCAAGAACCATCCAAATATCGATGTAGAATTGTATATATTAAAAAATGTTTACTTAAACCACGATTACTTCAGTCATATCAAAAATTGGAAGATTATTCAATTAATTATTTATTATAGTAAATTTATTCTTGAGAACAGTGTAAAAATGATAAGTTATTGTTTCAGCGCCACAGTTTAATTCCTACGTTACCCTGAAGCTGCAGAATGTGAAGTCAACAACGGTAACTGTAAAAGGGGCCAATCCATGCTGGGAACAAGACTTTCTTTTGTAAGTTGCGAAAAAAAACCATCTATCTTCTGACAGAAAAATAAAAAAACTAGAGTCTTTTCACTGATTTTGCATCTGTGTATAACGTTTTGTATAACACTGTCTTTTGTTTCATTAAAATGGTATTTCTCCAATCCTATTTTTTCAACCTGTAAAGCGTTTTCATAAATGTTGCAAACTAGGAGTTTTATTTATTATTTTTAGTTTTAGATAAATATCAGGACTAACTTTTTTTAAAGTATAAAATTATTTTTTAAGTCGTTGCTTATAAAAAATGTCTCTTGTCCTTTTATTTAGTTCTCTTCATTAATTATTGCTCAATGGTGATTGAGAAATCAGGGATCTATAATCTTGCATGACATTCCAGAAAAACTGCACAGAGCAGCAAATACGTGACAAGAAATATAGAGAGCTGCAATGAGATAGAACTAGCAACGGGTTGAGGAAAGTGTACGAATTGATCTCGCGGGAAATCGTAGAAATAAGATTTTAAATGACATTAATATTAGCATCTACACCCTTTTCGTAAACGTTACTAGAAACTGAACCTTATTCATTTGATTTAAAGGGATTTCCAGGTTTGTAATTTGAATACAAATAAAATATGTTTCCCATTATTGTCAGATTGCCACGAATTTCAAACATTATTCCCCATTTACCTTTAATTTTCTATGAAAACGTGAAAATAACATAAATCGTTTCATCTGTCTAGATTCCGAAATGTAACTTATTATTGAATATTAAAATAAAATTATTCAACATTTTTGTGAATTGTATTTGGGCAAAGGAGTTTTATATATTCAATTTCACATAAAATTGTAGACTATATTACAGTGTACGCACCTATTCGAATTTCTGATTTCCGTTAAAAGCTTTATATTTTCTATTTAGTTTCACGAAACACAAGATCACTAGAACATATCCACAGATAAAATAAGTCCTTTGAAAGAATAAGAAAAAATGAGTATGTGACGACATTTCTAATGATCACATTTCGGCTTTTCAATCGTTTTTGTTTTCAGCATTATACGCCGTGATATAAATTTATTTATTAGCAGTTGTAGATGCTACCAAGTAGTTGAAAGTTCGAAGGTGGTGTTCGAACTTCAAGATGAATCGCATTCGCTATCTTATCGACTTTTAACCTAGTTTCCACTTACTGAGCATTGTTATGATCTATAACGAAACCATAAATGAGGCATCGGCGTGTCACTGGTACTTCTAAACCATAAATCTTTGACTCTTTTTTCCAAAAGATCTAAACTATAAGCATTCTCGATATTGAAACAATTTCAAAGTATTTATCTCTATTTTAAAACATTTCTCTCTATTGAAACAATTTCAAAACATTTTTTTCTGCTTACTTTCAAGTGTCATTTAAAATGCTTTTTCCCTTTATAGTGAGACGAACGACGTCAATACCGGTCTTCTCGTCGAAGTTTGGAGCAAAGGAATGCTGTGGGACCGAGCCTTAGGTTATCACTACATTCCATTACCGGAAGTGTCCTACTCGAATGAGGTAACGAATAATCAATGCTACGCAACACACAATATCAATGTTGAAACACAAGAGGAGATACATGAACACTAAACACAGGAATATTCACAAGAGCCGAAAGCTTTAAACACAACAGACACATCACTTGATAACAACAGTAACGTTCAGGATCCGGAATTTTGTGACACAGTACATTTTCAATGACTAAATTTAATGTTACCGTAACTCTTTTTCGGGAAATATATTTTCTGGCAGAAAATTCTGTCATAAATTACTAGCAGTAATAGATAATGAAAAGATTTTTCTGTCGTTTGGTATTCATAAATATTGCTGAGGCTTTTACCGGGTTAGTTATAGTTTATAGTTAGTAGTTAGTAGTTAAATTAGTAGTAGATAATGTTTTTAGTTGCAGAATAAATATTACCTATTGATACATTCGTTACCTTTCCTCATTTAGCATCGTTACATATATTATTCACAAGACACAATTTGTGCACAGTAGATTGAGTTTTGCATTGATCAAACTCAAAAATAGAAGACAATTGTTCGAAACAAGCATTAAAAATAACAAAATAGTGATAAACTTATTAACACTGAGAATTTTTTGTACAAGCGAAAAAAGGTTATAGCAGTGAAATTAATTTCTAATTGAGAATTTTTTAAGAACTTAGTTTTTGTAGAAAAACTTTACGATTCCAATAAGAGGCTTTTCCGTTTCACCCACTTCTAATTTCAAATTGTTGAATTTTGAAGACTAGTTTTAAAATGGTTTAATTTCAAAAGTATGAATTTTAATTTTAATTTTCCTAATTTTTAACTGTTTATTTTAAAGCATCACAAGCGTGAAAGTGTAGAATTTTGAATGCTTATTTTAAGCCTGTCAGCTAGTCACTTTTTCTCTTCTTTAATTTATTTTAAATTCAATGCTTTTAGATTAAAGTATAACTTTTTATAATGTGTTTCATTCAACATAATAATGTTATCTAAACCCTTATTTAGAGTTAAAAAATTTATTTTAAATTAAAAATCTTAATAATTGAATTTTTTAGTCTGGAAATCTTCAGTCTTGAGTAATTAGAAAAAGCATTTAAAATGAGGGAATTTAATATTTAAAGTGTTGAATAATTTTTTTATTCAAACCTGCAGAATTCTTTGATTTTAAATTTAAATCGTCAAAGTTGCGGAGCTAGAAATGAAAGCTTTTTAATAAATTATTATTATTTCGAACCAATCACAATTCAATATTTTCACATTGAAAGCTTTAAAGTGGACAATTTTTATTTAAAAGTGCATAAAAATGAAGAAAATATGAATTTATACGTTATTGTACCATTTTCAACTAAAGGTCCACAAAGGAAAATCAATGATACTGAAGGAATTAGACATGGATCGGCGAACAAGCTGTTTTTCAATAAATTCTCTTCCAAGTTTTTGTGAAAAAGGCCGACGGGGAGGAACTTGATTCTTATTTCCCAGAAACCATGTCTGGCTTTTTTTTTGTCACCAGGGGTACGTGACGTTTAGACGCCGCCGTTTGGACGCCGCCGGTTGGACGCCGCCATTTAGGCGCCGGAAGTTTAGGCGCCAGGACGTTTGGGCGCCAGGTTGTTTAGGCGCGGGACGTTTAGGCGCCGAGCGGTTTAATCACAGTAA
>JAUELO010000334.1:6056677-6066962 GCA_032357855.1 Amphibolips quercusostensackenii
TAAACACTGAGCGTATGAGGCAGCGGAGAAAGCTTTTTTCCTTCGCATTTAAAAACATAGAACACATTTCCACATGAATATTTATAGATCAGGATTATTGCTTAAGCTTTACTAGAACGCTCATTTATAAATTTTGAGCGGAAGGACCTGAAAATAATTAATTACCACTAAGAGGTTACGAAGCAGCGGAGAAACACTTTTTTTCTTCGCATTTAAAACATAGACCACATTCTCACATGGATATTTATAGCTTGGGATTACTGCTTAAGCTTTACTGAAAAGTTTATTCATAAATTTTTAGCGGAAAGACCTGGAAACAATTATTTACCACTAAGAGGCTACGAAGCAGCGGAGAAATCTCTTTTTCCTTGGTATTTAAAATCATAGAGCACATTCCCACTTGAATATTTATAGCTTAGAATTACTGCTCAAGCTTCACTGGAAAGCTCATTTATAAATTTTGAGCGGAAGGACCTAAAAAAAATTAATTACCACTTTACTAAAAAGCTCATTTATAAATTATGAACGGAAGGACCTGAAAAAAATTAATTACCACTAAGAGTTTACAAAGCATCATAAAAAAACTTTTTTCTTCGTATTTAAAAACGTAGACCACATTCCCACATAAATATTTATAGCTTAGAATTACTGCTTAAGCTTTCTAGAAAGCTCATTTATAAATTTTGAGCGGAAGGACCTGAAAAAAACTAATTACCACTAAAACGTTATGAAGCAGCGGAGAAAAACATTTTTCCTTCGCATTCGAAGACATAGACCATATTCCTACATGAATATTTATAGCTCAGGTTTACTGCTCAAGCTTAAGTAAAAAACTCATTAATAAATTTTGAGCGGAAGGACCCGAAAAAAATTAATTATCACTAAGAGGTTACGAAACAGCGTAGAAAAATTCTTTTGCTTCGTATTTGAAAACATAGGCGACATTCCTAAATGAATATTCTGAGCCTAGGATCATTTTTGAAGCTTTACTAAATACCTCATTCATAAATTTTGATCAGAAAGACAAAACAAAGACAATTACTACTAAGAGATTACGAAGCAGCGTAGAAAAACTCTTTTGCTTCACATTTGAAAGCATAGACCACATTCGCACATGAATATTCTTAGCCTACGATCACTTCTAAAGCTTTGCTAAAAAGCTCTTTTATAAATTTTGAGTGGATGGACTTGAAAAATATTAAATACTACTAAGAGGTTACAAAGCAGCGTAGAAAAACTCTTGCTTCGAATTTGAAATCATAGAGCACATTCTCACAATAATATTCTTAGCCCAGGATAGTGAAAAAAACTCTAGTGGAAAGCTCATTTATAAATTTTGATCGAAAGGACCTGAAAAAATTTAAAAAGTGCGATGAATAGATTTATAAATAAGTTTTTTTTTGCAATTGAACTAATTGATTAGGTAGAGTATTTGTTGTAAAATGAAGTACCTTATATTAAAACTGAAAAAATAATTTTTATTATAACGACAAAAAATGTAAATGCCTATATGTACATGTGTGTTTTATAAGGAATTATTGCACAACTACAGTATTTTTTGTCATCCAATCGCGAGGTTTGACGAAACAGAGAACGCATATGAATGATGAATCTTTTTACTTCTCTAAAGTTCGTTATTCTGATAAGCAGTGCCGATGCGCCCAACGTCTGCATGTTGCACACATAATTAAATCGTCAAAAGTTTTGGTCACAAAGCAGTGCAAGCAAGTTTTACTCATGTCTGTTGAAGTCAGTATTAACTTTTCTGCTACTGTTTTTCTAAAATTTGTTGGACAGAAAGCCTTTTCGTAACGACTTCTTGTTGCAATGCAATCAATATAATGCATAACAAAAATCCCGCAATTGCATGCATCTTTTTGCATGGGTCGATCATCTGAGTTGTCGCTGCATATGGTCCACTTTACATACCGGAATTTTCCAAATGTCGATTTGTACTCGCAACGATGGATGAAGTTTATAAAAGCATTCAAAACTCTTTTCCTTTCTGCCTTTTGACTTGCAGTATTTTTTTAGTTTGTTTACACGGATCAAAAAGAGTTAAGTTTTGTTTTCTTATGTCAGCTACTAATAACCTCTAGTGCCTTTTTCACAAGTATGGCATGATGATTTTTCCATGCAATTTTTTGTCAATATCTAGCATGACTTAATCTTTTGAGGTTTCTTCGTGAAAGTCATCGATCATATGTGATGTTCCTCTAGTTAGGACATAGCTAACTCTTTGAGATTTCTTAATTATACCGATGGCATAACAATCAATGACTAGTCCATCAATCCAGCGACTTCCCTTTAGTGATGAAAACTGATCTAGAAACAACGTATAAATTAAATCTGCTGCTATTGCAGGTTTTATACAAGCATCATACTTTCCCAGCGTCATAAAAGTGTCAATAGCAGTCATATAGTAATCTATGTCTAGAAATAGTCCGTTATCTAGGGCTTTTTCATGTACCGAATGATCACTTTGATTAGACAAAATACTTTGCCAGTTGGACATATTGACAGCACTGGTTGTTTCCTGTTTTAAATCTGGAGTAGATATTACTTTTGGCTTTAAATTTTCTGAGCTCTTCTTTGGTGCCATAGGAGAAATCAATTCTGCTGTGATATTGTTTTTAGATAAAGAATCTGCGAGCATTGACGTTTCAAGTTCTCTGTCATTTCGATTAAATTTTATTGGTACAATGACATTTGTTCATGGTTTCTTGAGTGTTTCCTTTACTAATCTTTTAAGACATTTTCTTTTGTCATATCTGTGTTTCACTTGTCTCTAGCATTTCTTCCAACATTCTTGAGCCATCAATGCTAATTCTTTTTCATAGTCTTCTTTCTCCTCTTCTTCTATTTCTTCTACAAGATTCGCATGTAAGGCTTTTTCAGTTTTTTCCTTCTTCTTTCCAGAACTTTTTTCTTACCCTTTAGTCACTTTGACTTTTTTCTTCAAACCACTGCTGATTGGTTTCCACTTATCATCTGTATTGTCACTATCTTCAGCGTTTCCTTTTTAGCAACTGCGTTTTGTAGTCTTTCTTACTCTTTTATGGTGATTCGGATGATACTGTTCAATCTGCGGATGAGAAGTTTTCTTGCTCCTACGTATTTTAATTGGTTCAAATTGAAGAGACTTAATAAGTGTGTATGTATAGTCTTGCATTTGCCTAATGAATCGTGTAATCTGACGTCTTAGTACTCCATTAAGAATGTTCTGTTTAACAACGCAAAAGAAGCTTTTGATGTACGCATTGCTAATTCGTGCAATGCCTGGTGCAACAATATTTAATATTATTCCTGTTAAAAATGCTACGCAAGGCATGAATTTCTTGAGAATGTGCTTCGCAAGCTCTGGGCAGTACAAGTCATTCGTTATACTGTTTACATCAATATTGCCATCGGTTTTGACAGCACGTTTTACACTTTTCTTTATTCTGCTTAGCCTCTTTTCGTAGCGTTTGTAGAATTCAGATCGAGAGAATATTCGTTTTTTCATCGCTTTTTACTTCACCTTTCTCTTCGTCTATCATCTCTTCCTCTTTTTCTCCTTCTGATACTTCTTTGATTTTTTGGGTGTCATTATCTTTTGGGATGAGGTTAGAACTTTCAATATGCAATCCACTCAACTTTTAAGATGTTCCGCAGCTTCATGGAAATCAGGTGTTCTTAATATGATCATAAATGAATCAAATGTTTCATCTAAATCATATATCGTTCTGCAGTGTGTCATAAGTGACATGCACTCCATCAAAAACGGTTTGTGATCTTCACTTCTTTTTAAGTACGCTTAAAAAAGGCGTATCTAAGCTCTTGGAAAGCCGATTGTCGAAATGTGAGTCACACGTGTAAATAACAATAAGTCTCTTTTCTTTAAAATCTTTACCTTGCACAAGACATTCGTAAGTGATCTGAATGTAAGCATTGATATCAGTGCTATTCCACTCTTTCACTAAAACGTGAATGGAAGCCCAGCTCCAATCTACAACAACTATAGCAAAATATGGCCAGATTTTCAGTTCTGTTTCAATGAACAGCCTATAGGATCCAAGAAAATCTGAAATGGATTTCACTTTGTGTACAGAAGGAATCATTTCAGCTATTGAAAAAATGGATTTTTTAAATTTTGCAAGCAGTGCGTACCATAAAAGGCGGTTGCATATCTTCAAAAGAAAACTCGGAATACGTACAACAGTGCCAGATGCATCGAAATGTGCTGTCCCCCCAGAAAGAGGTATAGCCTTTGATTGTTTTTTTGAGAACATTACAGCTTCAAGCAAAATAGAAACTTCTCTGATACATGGATCCTTTAGTTCCTGGTCACATGCCCAATGACCAAATAGATCCAACAATTCCGACGATGGTAGTATCAAGGTGTCCATGAAATTTTTTTCTGATTTTGATTTTTCTAATACAGTGATAGACAACATGTCTCCAAGGTTGCCGTCTTGAGCTTTCTCCAAATCCGTTTCCTTAACCAGCTGCATTTGGAAATTTCTGAGCTTCACATACTGAAGAATATTTTTGACCTTTGCCCGTTCTTCACTCTTCAACTTTTTGGAAATTTTATCTGCAGTATGTACGACATCATCCCAGTCAGTTCCATATATATAAATGGTAGAATATGGTTGATATCGTGGCGCATAAGCTGGATGAGGTCTACATTTAAACTGCTGAGCATGGCTAGCATACAGGCACTTTGCGTATATCACGAACTTTGGAATTCCCAAGATGCAGCCTCCACTATTAGATCGAGGACTATTAAAAGCTAATTCGCAGCCGTACATCAGGTCATCTTCAAACATATTTCGGATTTTTTCACGAACTGCTTCTACTTTTACTTTACCTTCATCATTCACTAAACCCAACGTACATAACTTAATTGCAATAATATCTTTCGTAAACTTCGTTATCTTTTTTTTCCTTTATGTCATCTAATGCCATGTTTTCGCTAAAAGATTCTTTATTGTCCTCTATTTTTTTATCATTATCCTTGTCCTCTTTATCGTCACTGTGATCCTTTATTTCTATGTCATCATCTTCCTTCTTTTCCTGGTCGCTATCTTCCTCCCCTTCTTCTTCACTTTCCTTTTGTTCATTCTCACTCATCAATATATTTTCATCATAACAAAAAAGTAAGGGTGCCAATTGTTCTGTGTTAGTACTCGAAATATTCCCTACATCCGAAAAAAAACTTATGAATGGCTATTGTATGAGGTACACAGCTCCTCAATTCGCTTGTCCATAATCGCCAAGTAATCATAGTTGGAAACTAATGACACTCTGTTACCCATGTTAGTCTGTACTTCGATATGCACTTGTACCGTCGTTTATTCCTTGCTTGAAAGTGATGACTGCCTAATAGCCATTTTAGGAGGCTCTTCATTTTCTAATGGCAGCTCTAGCTCCTTGTTCCAAAGCAGCGACTCCTTGCCATTCAATTTAGCATGCTTCTTGATTTCCTCTGACACCGTCCACTCTTTCTTCTTCCAAATCACTTCGTTATCCAGTTGCAGTTCCACCTCATATATTTTTGTTGCCTCCTCCTTGGCATCCATAAGTGGAGGTTCCTTGTTGTCCAATTCTGGATTAGCTGGTAGATCCTCGTAATCGTGGATTGATAACTGCCCATTGTTATTTGCAGTTGACAATTTATGTCGTACAACGCTGCGAATATTACCAACGTTTTTAGCCCAGAATGAACAATTTGACTAATTGTTCAGTGACTTTTTACTGATTGATCAATGATATTCCTTACTGATGTGATTCAGTGACGTACTTATTAATTATTCAACTGTAGGGAGTGTTAATCTTGTTATGAACGGCCCGTGTGGAAAAATGCCCTGGCAGTCTGGTTACAGGTCTGGACCAGGTATTACCTTATCTAGACCGTCTAGTCTGGAAGGTCTGGTCTGTCCCAGAACTGGCGTTGATCAGCGAGCCAAGAACAAAGAAGTTCTCACTTCAATCAGACAATTTTTTTGACATATTGCAAAAAAGTTGCATGGTGTTTAAAATTATAAAAAATAATAAATGTATACTGTCAACAAGATTTTTTCTTATTACCTTGACAGGCTGGCCTGGCCCAGACCTGGCGCTGATCAGACAATCCAGAAGAAAAAAAATAAGTTTGATCAATATATTTATATACATATTCCGAAAAAAATACAGGGTGTCTAAAATGAAAATTTTTAAACTAAAGACGCTTACAGTGAAAAATGATTTTTTTCAAGTCATTAAAAAAATAAAGCTTTTTCCCAAGAAATTGGAATTTTCGCTTTGCTGACCAGCCTATAACTACCGGCTCACCAGTCCATACTTAGCGACTGACCAGGCGGTCTTGCCTAGGGCCAACCAGAAAAAACGTTACACTTTTGTCCAAGCCCAGGGCAGACCATCTGGTCAGCGTCAAGACTGTATACCAGACTATCTGATATGGGTCAGGCCAGCGCCAGAACATTTTTCTACACGGGGTACTATGTATTTTGCAATGCTAACATAACATTAAACTTTGGAAAATTTACAAGGTGTTTTAAATGATAGAACATAAGAAATTGGTACCACAAATGCAAGTGTTTCTACACTAACATCGTCGAGCATCAAAAGCATATTCGTGTCGACGTGTTTAGTTTTTATCATTTCTGAAAGTTTGAAGAACCCCCCGTGCTGCCAACTATATTCTACAGGGCCTTATATATCCCTCAGGATCCTCGTCTTCCACAATAACCTACTTTTCCCTCAAAGCCCAAAACCCTTCAGTCCCTCTTACCAGTCTAACCCTCGGGACCAACACAGAGCTGTCGAATACCCTATCCCTCAGGACCCTACATATTCCTGGGAGTCCTTCATGTCCCAGAACCCTATCTATCTCACGGGAAACTCTATCCCTTCAGATGCTACATATCCCAAGGGAAGCGCGATTTCTCCGAAACCCAAATACGAGCACAGAACCTTAAATCTCAGAACTCTACACCCTCTCCGGCGGGATAACATTTCCATTGTGCTTAATATCCCACGGGACATTTTATCCTTCAAAAACCTTCTTTTTAAAGGGAAAGTTTAGTCTTAAAAAACACATATATCTCACATGACCCCCCATGCCACAGGACGCCACCTATCTCGCAGGATCTCCCTATTCAATAAGACCTTACCTCTCACAGCCACTGGTCCATCAAGCTAGCACCTCCACAATTGAAATTCCAGAATTTCTTCGTATCAGAATTTTTGGCTTCTTTCAGCTCTTTCTTTGCTGTATAGCCGATTTTTAGGCTCCAGTACTTTTTTTGAAAATTCAAATTTCGACTGGAGGTATTGGCTTGACTCAAGCCAGCACCCCTACTATACAAAAATTTAAAAAAAATCAAACAAAACAGAATTTTGAACTTTTTCTGGGTTCTTGATTGCGCCAGTAACCAATTTCCAAAAACTACCCCTGTTAACATTAAAACTACCCCCTATGTAAAAAATCAAACTCGAAAAAAAACGAAGTTCACTAGAATTTGGCGCTTATTTTAGACGCTCTAATACACACAAAAAAATTCGAAAACTACCCCCTATGTGTAAAAAACCACCCCTTGTAAAAAAAATCTGCAAAAATCAAAGTGCATTAGAATTTTCGGAGTATTTTGGGCTTTTAAATGCACCACAAAAAAATTTAAAAACCAACCCTTATTAACAAACAAAACACCCCCTTAGTAAAAACTTAAACCTGGAGGAGCCCAAAAATCAGAGGCTCTATTCACCTTGTAAAATTCTCAAAAAGATTATTTTTTGACAAAGGCATATATAACTGCTAACAAAGGGATGTTTTTAATGTAAAGGGTTAGAGACCAAAAATCAGTGATAATATTTTTGAAAAGCTAAAAATCAGAGACTCCATTTACACAGCAGAATTATAAAAGAGATTATTTTTTGACAAAGTCACATATGCGTGTTATCAAGGGGTTGTCTTTCAACCTTTAAGGTTATGGCCCAAAATCAGTGTAGACATTTTTGAGGGGCCCAAAAATCAGAGAATCTATCCACGTTGTTAAATTCCAAAAATGATTATTTTTTGACGAAATCATATGTACGTGGTACAGAGGGGTTGATTTTTAAGGTTAAGGGTTGCAGCCCGAAAATCAGGGTGGGTATTTTCGAGAAGCCTAAAAGTCAGAGAATTTATTCACGTTTTGAAACTCCAAAAAGGAATATTTTTGACAAAGTCATATCTACGGGGTACAGAGGGGTCGCTTTTTAAGGTTGAGGGTTGCAGCCTAAAAATCAGAGTGAGTATTTTCGAGCAGCCAAAAAATAAGAGAATCTATCCACGTTGTTAAATTCAAAAATGATTATTTTTTGATAATTTCATATGTTCATGGAACAGCGGGGTTGCTTTTTAAGGTTAAGGGCTGCAACCCAAAAATCAGGGTGAACATTTTCGAGGAGCCCAAAAATCAGAGAATCTATACTTGTTGTAAAATTCCCAAAATGATTATTTTTTGACAAAGTAATATGTACGTGGTACAGAGGGGTTGCTTTTTAAGACTAAGGATTGCAGCCCGAAAATCGGGGTGGGTATTTACAAGGAGCCCAAAAATCAGAAAATTTATCCACAAAGTAAAAATCTGAAAATGATTATTTGTTAACAAAGTCATATGTACGTAATACAGACAGGTTGCTTTTTAAGGTTTAGATTGCAGCCCAAAAATCGGGGTGGGCATTTTCGAGGAGCTCAGAAATCAGAGAATCTACCGACGTCGTAAAATTCCCAAAATGATTTTTTTTTTCGACAAATTCACATGTGCGTGGAACAGAGGGGATGCTTTTTAAGGTTAAGGGTTGTAGTCCAAAAATCGGGGTGGGTATTTTCAAGGAGCTTAAAAATTAGAGAATCTATCCACGCTGTAAAAACTCGAAAATAATTATTTGTTGTCAAAGTCATATGTACGTGGTACAGAGGGGTTGCCTTTAAGGGTTAAGGGTTGCAGCCCAGAAATTAAGGTGAATATTTTCAAGGAGCCTTATAATCAAAAAAATTCATCCTTGATTTAAAATTCCCACAATGACTATTTTTTACAAGGTCATATGTGCGTTGTATAGAGGGGTTGCTTTTCAAGGTTAAGGGTTGCAGCCGAAAACGTGGGTGGTTATTTTCGAGGAACCCAAAAATTAGAGAATCTATCCACGTTGTAAAATTCCGAAAATGATTATTTTTTGACAAAGGCATATTTACGTGGTACGGAGAGGTTACCTTTTAGGGTTAAGGGTTGCAGCCCAAAAATCGTGGTAGGTATTTTCAAGAAGCAAAAAAATCAGAGATTTTATCCTTGATATAAAATTACCACAATGATTATTTTTTGACAAAGTCAGATGTACGTGGTACAGAGGGGCTGCTTTTTAAGTTTAATTGCAGCCCAAAAATCAGGGTGGGTATTTTCAAGGAGTCCATAACCAGAGAATTCATCTACGTTGTAAAATTCCGACAATGATTATTTTTTGACAAAGTCATATGTACGTGCTACAGAGGCGTTGCCTTTTAGGGTTAAGGGTTGCAGCTCAAAAATCGGGGTGATTATTTTCGAGAAGCCCAAAAATCAGAGATTCTATCCCTGATATAAAATTCCCACAATAATAATTTTTTCACAAAGTCATATGTACGTGGTATAGAAGGGTTGCTTTTTAAGGTTAAGGGTTGCAGCCCGAAAATCGGAGTGGGTATTTTCAAGGAGTCCAACAACCAGAGAATTTACCCACGTTGTAAAATTCTGAAAATGATTATCTCTTGAAAAATATGATCACTGATTTTTGTTTTCTAACTCTTAACATTGAAAAGCAACCCCTTGTTAGCAGTTAGATATGTTTTTGGCAAAAAATAATCTTTTTAAGAATTTCATAAGGTGAATAGAGCCTCTGATTTTTGGGCTTCTCCAGGTTTAAGTTTTTACTAAGGGGTTGTTTTGTTTGTTAATAGGGGCTGTTTTTTAAATTTTGGTGTGGTTTTTCACACATGGGGGTGGTTTTCAATTTTTTTTCGTGTATTCGAGAGCCCAAAATAAGCCTGAAATTCTGGTGTACTTCGTTTTTTTCGAGTTTGGTTTTTTACACAGGGGGTAGTTTTAATGTTAACAGGGGTGGTTTTTGGGAATTTGTTTTATGGCGCGATAGAGAGCCCAAAAAAGCGCAAAATTCTGTCGTATTTGATTTTTTCTTTTTTTTTAATTTTTGTATAGTAGAGGTGCTGGCTTGAGTAAAGACAGTACCTACAGTCGAAATTCGAATTTTCAAAAAAAGTACTGGA
>JAUELO010000334.1:6165372-6176025 GCA_032357855.1 Amphibolips quercusostensackenii
ATTCTGCTTTGGGTGCTTTTTTATTTTTTCACTTGTTGCTGAGCCTCATGGCTGTCTGAAACATCCCAATTATTGAAAGACTTATTTAACAAGTATTTAATACATTCTTTAATGCAATCTATATTTGATCAAATATCTTGTACTTCACAATCATTCTTGAAATCTTACTATGGTTTATTCCTTTGAATCAGTCAAAGAAGATTCTTTTAAAGAAGAGACAGATTGCATTTATTATACCTTCAAATGCAAACAAGATTCTATGAATGAAATTCGTTTGTTTCTCTTCAATCGATAAATTCATCTTTCTCTCTGGCAAATTTATACGCTAATCTTTTCAAAAGAGCAAATCAAACAATCGAACTTCACCTCTTTAAGAGAACTTTCAGAAAATAATCATTGTTATTATTTCTTGGAGCGAACTTCAATCACTGTTCGAAGTTCTATCAACAGAAAGTAATTTAGAAACTTTTGAAACCTTAATTTTCAAAATAATATTGCACTGATTTTAAAAAAATCTAGTATTAATTATAAAATAATTAATTCAAGGATTCCTTCCAGAAATAACAAAAATAAATTCTAGAAGGATTTAACGCTCCTGGTTAAAAGAGTTTTTATCATTTTTTGCTAGAATTTTGTTATGGATTTTACGGTTAGTTTTGAATTTATCTTAAAGTGTCTTGTTGTTTATGATATTATCGATAGTTGGATTAGCCTTTATCCTGAAAAATTCAATTAAAAGTCTATTTAGGTCACCTGTCAACTTGTTGTGGCATATGTATTATGTGGCCCATTCACAAAGGTAAACGGCTGTGCCAGTATATAAGCCATATTGGCCAATCTTCCGAAAGCAATCTGCCAACCACCTGTAATCTATGGTGGTTATATCATCACCTTGCTTCATCCTCCGCTTGAATTTGTTGAAAGTAGGACAAGAAATTCCATCGAGGCGAATTGATTGCCCATTATCATATAGATCTATACATATTCTCGTTTTCACATACCGATCCCTAGATTTTATCTGTCAATTTCACCTGTGAGACTTTCTGATGAGGTGCCCTTATTTCCTATAATTTTAAAGAGGAAGTGAAATAAAAATGTATTTCTTTAATTATCAGAGATCGTTAGGAAGATGGGATAATTAAGTCCGTCAATTCTTATTAACCGAAGATCATTTTGGATAAATTTATAAAAATTAAACATCCTTGGGGATAAAACCTTAATGATTCAAGATCATTCGGTAACAATGTTATCGAAGGAAAGTCATTGGGAATAAATGTGTAAGGATTGAGGGTCATTTGGGATAAAATACTGATGATCAAAGGTCATAAGGTATAAAATATTAGAGATTTCCGATAATTGGAAATATATTCCTAGTGGTAAAACATTTTAAGGAACAAATCTTGAAAGTTCTTGCACTCGACTTTTCTTTACAGAATACTTCTTTCTGATGATTTTGAAATATCGTGTACACAAAACGAAAATAAGGCATCCGACCCTTTTTCAAATACGCAAAGTTTAAATTTTAGATAAAAAATTGTTTAGATATTTAAAATTATTTTTTAGGAATTGTTCTTCCACATTGAAAACAGAGTGAAAATAATTATAAAATAATTAAATCAATTGAAAACTGTGCGTCTTACGGAGATTTTTCCATAACAGAAAATCGTTTTTTGTCACTAAGGTCATAAAAGCATTTTTGCACTCAACTTTCATTTATTGTTTATAAATTTTGGATAGTTTTTGAACGTTGTAAATATTTTAGGAAAGAGAGTATCGAGCCCTTTTAAAAATAAGTAAAATTGAATTTTTTGTTTTGCATATATTTTAAATTTTTGTTTAAGAAGTGTTATTTTATATTTAAAACGGAGAAGAAAAAGTATTGTAAAAGAATTGGATAAATTGTAAACTGTGCGATTTATGGTAGTTTTTGTATAACAAAAAATGTTTTTTTGTCAATAAGAATATTAAAGAATTTTTGCATTCAACTTCACTTGATTGTTTACCACTTTTAAATACATAGTATTTAAATGTTTCAAATATGAAAAGAAAAAAGTATAGAGCCTTTTTTGAATTAAGAGAAATTTAACTATATTTTTACAAAAAATATATACTCATTTAACCAAAAACCCCGATATGGCGGGGAGTTATTAGATCCAAAAAGTATTTCTCTAAATTTTAATTTACTTTCCTGTTGGACGTGATAGTACAAAAAGTAAACTAAAAGAACTTAAGAAAAAGTGGAAAAAATTTATTTTAATTTCAGTCTCTCCAAATTTTAAATTTGTCTTTGAACTACTCAATATACACCAGAAAGATGCTTTCTGTAAAGAAACGTTGAGTTCCATAACTTTCAGGTTGAAGATAGTTGATACATACGTGCTAACGATTTAAAACCAATATACGAATCAAATCTTGATCAATATTAATTAATAAAGATCATTAGGGATAACATATTAATAATTGAAGGTCATCAGGAATATAATAAGAATGATCTCGAATCATTGAGGATTATAAATTCTTACTCATTCAAGATTTCTTAAAACAATTTTATTAATTAAAGATCATTAGAAGAAAATCCTTTTAATTAAAGATCATTTGCAAATAAAGTACCACTGATTAAATATCATTACAGATAAAATCATAATTATTGAAAATCATTGGGCTTATAATCTTAATAATTGGAAATTATTAAGGATTAAATCTGATAATGATCTTCGATTACTAAGATTTTTTCCTTAATAATTTCCATCATGAAGATTTTATCGTCAATGATTTTCAATCATTAAGATTTCATCCGTGATGATAATTAAGGATTAAACCCTAATAATCGAAGATCATTAGCAGATTTAATCCTAATAATAGAATAAATTCCAAAAAGTTATATGATAATTCAAGACAAATTTCCAGTGAGTAAATATCATTTTAATTATTAAAATTTTGAAAAGAATAAAAGTTTGAAATTATTTAAATTATGAAAATGAAAGGATAAAAATGAGAAATTATTATAAATTATACAAAATTACTGAAAATGTTCCTACTCCTTTGCCAAAAACAAAAGCAGGCTGGGATGATTTTTTATTTTCTCTCATAAATTTCTCGTTCTATGAACCGTGATTATGCATAAAATAATTTATTCTGAAACTTTTAATTTATATTCTATCGATTTTCCATAAAAGTCCAAACCGAGAAAAATCAGTTCCGAATTTCACACGGAATCATATCATACTTAAATCGCTGCACATGCGCCTTACTTCCCGTGTACGATTTCAAGCGATTTTAGCTTTGATTTTAGTATGCCAATCTTTAGTACTTTTTTTTGCCTTTTGACTGTAGGCGAGACATGCATGCGCGTGTTGCCTAGCTTCAAATGCCAAAAAAGACCATGACCAGAGACTACGGATTATTTCATGCAAAAATAGCTCGCTTCTTGTGCCTATGTCGTATTGAATATTCTGTAACGAAAAGAGTAACAGCGTCCCAAACGAAATTTGCGAGAAATTTTTTTCGGTGTAGTCTGATAAATTAATCATAAATAACAAACTAATGACAATATAGCTAATTTAAATTTTACAGGAACAATAAAAAATGAAATACTATTTTATTTAAAAGACAATTTATTTTCTGAATAACGAGCAGGTTTCCAGTCTGATCGTTGTGATAGTTGTTTGGGGTACATGTTTAATATTCAGAATAATGCGGGATACATTTTTTTGAGTATTATAGATATTTAAAAATGAATTCACAATTTTTAAGGGTAAAAATACTGATTCTACTTTCAGAAAAAAAGAAAAAAATCTTGCAGATCTCTCAAAATTCTTGAGAGAATTGAAGGTTATGTCTCAGAGTGGCGCCACAGTGTTTAGCGGGATATTTGAGTCAGAAGGTTTCCTTTTTTTTGTTTTCAAAGTTAGAAGCAGTGTTTATTTAAGGAAATACACTACAATAGAGTATTTTTATTCTCTATTTAATATAAAATGTGATTTTACAGTTTTTGGATCCGTCCCAATTAAAAACCAATAATTTCTGTGGGTGAGAGTGAGCATTCAATCCATGGCAGTGTCTGGAAAATTCTGGCGTCCCTTTTTTTTTCAGCAACTATTATTCAGTTGCAGAGAACAACAAAGTCGAGGTTTGGCGGTGATCCATGAAGTCGAGCAACAAGTTTTCTTATTCCGACTCGACAGCTTCTGTCCAAACCACCAGCACCAGTCCGACAAAGATACCATGTTAATTAAATCGTAGAGAGCATACTTCCATGCGATTTCAAACTCGGAATCGTCCATAGATCATGTCCGAGTTGCTTGTTCTAACAAACTGGGGGCACATAAATTACCAAGCAATCCTTAGGGAATTTAACCCTACTTGTTTGCCAGAGTGATGAAGCTCTGAATTAACGTTCGTCCTGGGAAAAGTAAATTATTGAAATTCTTGGAAGCTATTAAAACTAGTATGAATTTTAAATGATGAAATTTGTAAATAGACTTTTAGATAGGTAAAAGAACCTTTAGATCATTCGGTCTGATTCTTAAATAATTAGACTTTACTCAGAATAAGATGAATGAGAGGATGGATAAGGATGTGTCATTTTAAAGATCCAGGACGTCATCTTTACAATCTGATTTCCTTTCCTCATATCCCTCCAATTTTCCTGATGCCCTTTTGTCTGATATCTAAATCCCCCTCTAGACATCGATGGTGGCTGATACGGAGTAAATGAATGGCAAATCAGGCGTTTAGAGCCTACTACGCATGGCACGTTTCTGTACGTCTCCTCAGAATCCTCTCAAAGGAAATCGAAATTCTTCGTTCTCCATAAAGAAAACGAATGATCATGAAGAACAAAATCCTAAGGCTACTGAGGTGATGGTATCATTGTCTTCTTTTCAGCACTACATTTTCAGTCGACCCGGATACCCACATCGACAGTCTCGATCAGGCCGAACAGATGGTCCTTGAGGGTACCAGCAAGTGGTCCTGCAAAATCGCTATCACAGGTGACCTACTCTCTGATTTTTTTACACTTAATCATCTTTTACATTTAAACTAACACACTAAACCATATTTCAAATTATTGAAAGCACGCACTCTCAGGGAATATTCAAAAAATCTTTCAACTTAGACCTTCTTTAGCTTAGAAATTCTTCTCTTCTGGTAGACCAATCTTGTCTTTTTCAGAATAGTGAATTCGACATAATTTCCTTTTTTGTACTAAATCAGAGGTGTAAAACATATCTTAGTATACATTTTTTGAGAAAAATAATGTACAGTCTGTAAATTTTGAAACAAACAAAAAAGTTTTGCAATTTAAATTTTCCCGCTTGAATGTTCTCACGACTGCGAAGTTATGATCGCATAGTCTTTCTGAATCAAAATATAAATTGCAAAGTTTTACATTTTCCTTTTTCATCAAATGTATATTAATAGAATGTTTTCATATCCTCTATTTTAAAATAGGATGCTTCTACAACTTTTTTAAATTACTCTATATCTTTGAAAACCATAAAATAGTTTTTTTCAGAATAAGTAGTTACTAGTCAGACTAATCATAACTACAATTCGTTTTATAATCGTTATTAAAAATGTTCAAAAAATTTATTTTTGAACATCCCACGACTGTATTATATCTCACCTAAGAAAATTGAAGCCTCGTCGTGTACTTATTAATTTTCTTCATAAATCAATTGAATAAAACTGACTTGAAATAAGGAATTCGAATTTCCATAATCAGTCAAGAACTGATACATCAGTAATTCCCATACGAGTAAATGTTTCATGTATTCCATCAGAGATCTGTGTTGCAATATGAAAGGGATAAAGGAAGACTATGTTTCATAAGTAGGAAGATTTAATCTTGTATTTTTAACACTTACGCGATACAGAATAATGCAAGTGTCCCTGAATCGATGAATAAGCTTTTCCAACAATGGCCTTCCACCTGATCCGGATTCCCGGTTGCACTGTCGCGGATGTGCATAATTCTAAAATCGAGACCTATCGGCGACACGCAAGCGAGAAATCGATAGTTCAAAAAACATTCAAAGAAGGCGGCATGCCACCCACCGCCCATCCTCCTACACCCACACGTCCACCTTCGTCAAACCCACAATTTATTGGCGCGCAGCACAATCCCAATAACCACCTCTCAACCCATTCTTTTGATCCCCTTACTACTTTTCAGACTCACGTGTTTTTTAATCTTCGACATCTCACATTCAATTGATATTTGTGATCAGAACCTTATTCGCTTCATTTTACTTTTTTTTGCAATTATTTTTCTCCTTTTTTAGATCATTGTTGTCAAGATGATCAGTAATGGAGTGCGTATGTATTTCTGTAAAGAAAGTACTTCTCCTACTTTGTAAAGCGACGGCTGAAAATTTTCGCAATAGAGTCGCTGCATGATTTACAACAATCGCATTTTTCAGTAATAAATCGCGTACTCTTTGTATAAGTGAAAGTAAATGTGGTTTAAAAACCTTATTTTTGAGAAAATTGAAAAATAAATTAGTAATATTTTAAATATCAAGAAATGATTTTCGGGAACATGTAAATTTCGGACAAATGAATACCTACCTTTTAATGGTCTTATTGGCTAACTCACGAAGAAATGATAAGGAGGCTGATCTCCGTTCATGCGGTTTGGTAGGAGTAACGGCACCGTAAGTGCCAGGCCTGTATAAGTAGGAATCACTCATTACTGACATAAGTGCGCAAGCGCGACGTGTCTTCTTCTCAGGTACGAAAAATTGCGAGTGATACAGTTTTTGAAAATAAATTATGTCTATCAGGTTATACGAGTTTGTTTTCTTTAGCATTCAAGAACAGTTCTGCGAGCTGCCAAGTAAAATGTGTGTGTAAAAAGTGTAATAGTAGATTATGTACCTAGGCCGTGGTGCATACGATACTTTATCTGAAATAGTCAGAATAAGCGCGAATTTATTTGCCCAAGGAGTGGAAGTAAAATGGCGCTTGATTCCAACGCGTACGCGAGCGCCGCGCGTGGGGCGACGTTATAAGTCAAAAATCCACTTCGTAGTCTCTTTCTTTCTTACTTCTTCCTTCTTGCTGTCACATTACGTGCCGCTCGATGCGGTACAATAAAGTTCACTTTACGTGTCGCTCATCGCGGGAAAATAAAGTGCTATTTTACTGCTGCTCCGCGGGCAAATACAGAGCTCTTTTTCTGCCCGTTTTAGATAAAATGTATTTAATGCTTTTAGTTAAGTCAATGACTAAGTTACATAAGATTGTGGTAATCCAAGGAGTGCGAGGCTGGAATTGCAATCTATACTTCATGTTATCATTTCGTTGAAATGGAGTGCACCGTCGAAATCTCGGAAAATCCGGTCTCTTCAGACCCCCCCCCTTTAATTCTGGCAGTGCTATTTTTTTATTTTGCTATCACTAAAAAGGCAGCGAAAGCCGCATTTCCAATGCGCTTGTTATAAAACATATCGTACATAGCTTGTGGTGAATGGCACTTTTCCACGCATGAGAAGACGACACGTCGCACTTGCGCCAGACTGGGAGTCCCCAGGCTGGGTCTAGCTTGAATGTTGCAATGGCCCGAGCTTGGGTCCAGCTAGTTTCAAAGTTTCTAAAATTGATGACAGGTGGCGCAGTCTTTTTTTTACATATTACTTGCAAGTTTCGAGTGTCAAATTTTACAAAGTGTCGATCATTGATATTAAACTTATAAAAATGACTAAAATAAAAAGCACTATAAGAGTCCGGAGGCATCGAGCAATCGGCAGTATCCCATACTTACGTGGTGAAAGTGCAAGTAAGTACTTATAATAATTCCAAATAATATTTTCACATTAGGATTGCACGTAACTTCTAACCTCAAACTGAGAAAATTTTTTCGTCGAATCATAAAGTGTAAATATATTGTTAATTTATAAAATGATATTAAAACTTTAAATTTTGAACAAAATACGACAGACGTAGATTAAAAAATTATTTTATATAGATAATGATGCAGATGATGAGGAAAAATTAGAATCCGACGAGATAATCAATGAAATACCACAATTTGGAAATTCGGATCAGATCATTGGAGAAAATGTTTTAAATCAAAACCTTGTAAAAGAAAATAAAAATTATCATATCAAAATAGAGGAAAACGCAGATCAATAATAAACCAGGGCCAAATCTGGGCCAAGCTAGGCGACCAAGCCTGGCGATATAACCGGGCTCTGGCCAGATTTAGCGTTTTATTCGAGTTTGGCCCAGGCTAGATCTTCAGGCCAGGGCCTTGTTTAGCCAAGACTGGGCACTGTTTGGGCCATGACCAAATTTCTGCACGGATTATGAAGGTCATAACATTTTGCAAAGTGGTGACCAACAAAATTAAAACTTTTAAATACGCAGTGATGAAGGGACTTTCGTATGGGGTTTCAAATGCGCTCAATCGCGCCATAAAAATTTTCTGAATATCTTGAAAATTGCCCAAGATTTGGAGGTCATAAATTTTGCAAAGTGATGACCAACAAAATAATAAGTTTTCAATCCGCAGTGATGAAGGGACTGTCGTATAAAGTTAAAAATGCGCTTATATGCGCCGTTAAAATTTTCTGAATATCTTGCGAATTGCACAAAATATGGAGGGCATAACATTTTGCAAAGTAATGACCAACAAAATAAAAAGTTTTTAATATGCAGTGATGAAGGGACTGGCGTATAAGGTTTCAAATGCGCTCATATGCGCTATTAAAATTTTCTGTATTTCTTGAAAATTGCCATTCATTACATTTTGGAAAGTGACGATCAACAAAATAAAAAGTTTTTAATCCGCAGTGATGAGGGGATTTCTATAGGGGATTTCAAATACGCTCATATGCGCTTCTTTTAAAAGTAAGACAAAACTATAATGAACTCTCTCATTTTCACTTGTCATCGATCCACCCCACGTTGATATTTAAAAATAACTATATTTGCAATATCAAAGTTGATAAAGGGCTTTTCGTATAGGACTTTAAATGCGCTCATACGTGCCTTTTTCAAAATTATTGCAAAACCATAATCATACCTCTCATTAAAACTTCTCATCGACCAGCCCACGTGATCGCCAAATAAATTTAACTGCAATATAAAAGTTGATAAAGGGCTTTTCAAATAGGATTAAAAATTCGCTCATATGCGCCACTTCCAAAATTAACAAAAAACCATAATCAACCCTCTCATTACCATTTCTCATCGATAAGCCCACGCTGATATCAATAAATAAATTTATTTCCAATATAAAAGTTGATAAAGGGCTTTTAGGATATGATTTAGTCCGGGATCCAGGATCATATGATTTCCTCGTACTTTATGAAGATAAATTTAATAATATATCATTAATTAATTAATAGTTTTTTGAAAATGCGTTCTCCTTGATATAACATATATCTACTAACGATAATCAGACTAAAAACATGCTTGTCTTAAAATGTGACTAACGCTTTGAAACTAGAAAGATTCAAAAATAAAAATTAGGAAGCTGATTAAAGTTTACGTCAACTGAGTTTCACTTGAAGTATTTTAACTGAATAAAGGCAGAGATAACATGTGAAAAAAACCGATCTATTTTCTGCTTATGATCAATTTTTGATTTTTAAACTCCACTTTGTTAAAGTCCAAAAAATGTGAAATCTTCGCTTAAAATTAGACCAAGAACATAATAAAATATTTATAAACTCGCTATTGACTAGAATTAATGCAAGTATACTCAAGGAACATGAATAATAATTAATTAAATATATGTGTAAATTGTAATAAAAAATTACTTAAACAAATTCTTAAGTATATAATTTTTTCTGCAGAAAAAATGGTTTTGCTTAAAAATCGTTGTAATTTATTTCTAGAATAATATTGGTAACGAAAAATTATTATAATTTGAAAATCATTATACAAAAACTAATAGCACTGTATGAATTTAGGGATATATAGTTTATACATAGTGTGAAATATTATATTTAGTTATCATTTTTTTATTTGAAAATGTTATAAAACAAATGAAAATGATAAATAATACTTCACACTTTTACTATATAGAATTTTTCCTCCTGGAAAGCGGGGCTCGTTCGATGTAACTGCTTATTTATACTACATAAAAAGTAGGCTAAAACAAAAATTGACTTACTACATAGGGATATGTAATTTCTCGCATAGAATCGAGGGGTTCTATTCGTTTATGCGTAACTTAAATTCTTGGTATAATTGATTAAGCAATCAAAAGTTTAAATTCTTTCTTATAAAAAAATTATCTTTTAATTATCTTTTAACAAGGTATCTGCGACTAGCATGCTTGCCGTCCCGGTTCTACTCTACTTAATTGGGTGGTTCGATGGACGAAGAACGAGCTTACAGCCCTTGATATCACCACGCGTAAGGTCATGCATATGCATAAGAGCTTGCATATTAATTCTTCCTTTTTACGATTATGCATCTCAAGCCGTCAAGGAGGACTTTTTGCATAGGTCTCCCATAGCTAACACGGGCAATCACCATATTATGAAGTCTAGTATGAAAACAAACCTTACCATTGAGCTAAAAAACTACATATATATAAAAAAATATCGTGCGGATTTTATTTTCAAAAATCAAAATTATTGTGAGGTCAGGGGTGAAAAATAAAGAGAACCAAAAAAACGAAACAAATGCGAATCA
>JAUELO010000334.1:6232398-6242419 GCA_032357855.1 Amphibolips quercusostensackenii
AAAGTGACATGCGCGTTAAATCGTATTTCGCGATGTGAGACTGACTTTAGATTTATAATTAGAGCAAGGCGACTGGGCGCTAAGCTCTGTGGTCGCTAAACAGAATGAAAAAAAGTTATCTGAAGTTTGGAACATTTACAAATGAAAATATATACCTATCTTTTTAAAGTATGAGATGATATGAACTCAGGAAAATTCTAACTTTACCCGAAACACCGAGACCTTGGACGTTGTTTCACATATTAATTGTGTTAATTTATTTTATTAGGATAGAATTGATTTCAGTAATTAAAAAATTTTGTTTCGTTCGTAAACGTTGCAAACTTCAGTTACATAAAAAGGAGTCCGCATGGTGCATGCATTTCGTGTGAGAATATACCTTCAGACTCTCAAATACGGGTGCTCAGAAGTCGGGAGTTCGTCGCCTCTTTCTCTCTCGTATTTTCTGACTCACTCTTTCATTCTTTTCACCTTTCACCCTGTCCTCGTCTGCCCGTTGGATCCCCCATCTGTAATCCACTGGCTTCATCACAACACCAGTGAAAATGCAGCTGGTGCAGACCACCATTGATCGTTGTCAGGACGAGGGTCCAACGCTTTAAACTCTAGTAAGAGTTTAGGAGTTAGGTTGTCTAGACAAGTAAAAGAAACACCGCCTGCGTTGAAAGGATTCCACCCTGATGACCGTAGAGACCTTTAATTCGCAAGCACCTGAGATTTTTTCGATGTTTTAGATCCTAGAGAAAATTTTACGTCTCAAAATCGTCTGGCACAAATGATATGCCATACCAATACTGTATCACTTAAAGTTCACTTTACCAAACCAACAAACGTCACATAAAAAACGAAACCCTAAAAAAATGTAAGATACCAATGTCTCCTTCGAATTTTCCAGTTAACTTATTTTTTTATCCAAAATAGCTGAAAGAAAAAGTGCGATGTAACTAATGCGATTTTTAAAAAGGATTGTCGTCTATCCTGAGCCGTATATGGCAGAGATTCTACAAATCTAAAGGGATTGCGTGCTGGCAGGAAGTGTATTTCCAAGATTGACGTTTAGACTTTAGATAATAACAGGACATCTGTGTAGCAAAAAAGGATTATTGTATCTTGTTTTAGTATTCTACTGACCATTCGGTAGAATTTTTGGTTCCAAGAAACCATGTTGAGTATATAACTATTTTAATAACAAACGAGACTCATTTTAATTTGGACTGAAAATATCAAACAGTTCTATACATTTCTTGTTAGTTGAGTTACTAAACTGATGAAAATGACTTGTTGAAATGAATTTGTATAGAGAAATTCGAAAACACCAACACTATTAAACAATAATAGATTTTATGCTTTCACGATGATACATTATAGTAAAAATTAAAGGATGTGTTCCTGGTTTCAATCGTGTGCAAAACTACGAATATTGCCGACGTTTCGTGAACATTGCATTTCACTTCTTCATGGCTAACCTGAAACTGAAGTTTCAGATTATATTGTTTTTATATGTACTCTCTACGATGCCTGTGATTAGCCAGAGCACCCCACCATGGAGGCTGGTTGAACCTAAGTTGCCAATCAATTCTTAAAAAAAAAACCCGGGAGAATGGAAAGTTAAATCAGATTGGTATTATATCCATTGTCCCTATTGATGTTGTTTTTAGATTTCAATTGCTTCTCTATGTTTTCTTGAAAAAATATTCTATGTTTTTGCGATGAAGGTCGTTTTGTCAAATAAAATGCTATGTCCAATTTCGATATGATGCTCAGCTAGTGCTGATTGCCTGACTTTGCTTTCATGTTCCTTTACACGTTGGCTCACAGCTCTCCCGGTTTCTCCAATATAGACTTCGCCACAAGAGTAAGGGATTTTATATATTACAGGATCACTGAGAGATGCCTTTTTATCTTTAGGGTCGTTTAGAAGTTGTCCTATTTTCGCAGGTGTTTGAAATATGATTTGAATGTTGTGTTTGTTGAGAATTTTTTCAGGAGAGCTAACTTTTCTGGAGAGCCGAAAAACGCACAGTGTTCCATGGCGATTTGATTTACGTAGTGTCGTCGTTACTACGATTTTCGCGCTTCCAGTGGCCAACATGAGAAATAGCGATAAACAGGACGATAGAGCGGGAAATTTAAATAGCTCGCAAACGAAAAAAAATAGATATGCGATGTTGCAGTATTAGCGCGCGCGCGCGCGTGTGTGTGTGTGTGTGTGTGTGTGTGTGTGTGTGTGTGTGTGTGTGTGTGTGTTACAAGAAAAGCTGGAGTGTTACTTATCATTCTAGATGTTCCAAGAAACTCGAAGAGATGAATTTTATCAGGTTCATATGAGTTATAAAAATAAGAAGACTTGTGAAACCTAATTTAATTTCATCAACTTATTTATAATCTAAAACTTTGATGCATTATCCAAATCAGACAAGTTTTCAAAAGCAGAAATATTGCAGATTTCTATACATTGATTTTCGAAAACGGTGAAACTTGAAATGTTGATGTCTGCAAGATTAGATAAGATTGAAGTTATACCGTCTCTGAGTCAAACAAACCTTTGATTTATCTCAACCTTTCTTTTTTTTTGTTCTCAACTGACTGGTCTTCAGCAAATTCTTTTTATTTCTCATTTCGATTTTTTGCCGATCTAAATTCATTGTACTTGGATTGACTACAAAAAAGGTCCTGTTACTTGCAAGAAATTGTGGTCGTTTCAGCCAGAATTCTCGGTAAAAATATCAGATTTACCCTGTTATAACTTGAATTTAACAGAAACATTCTGCATTCAGGAAAATGTTTGCGTGAATCATACATCAAAATTTGTTTGAATTCATATCATTGAAAGAAACCAATTTTTTGCTTTAATTTAAAAAATGTTTATTTAATTTTAAGAAATGAAAAATATTTGCATTGTTGACTGAAACAAATAATTTGCTTAGTACAATTTTTTATGTGAACAGAAAATTGGATTTTATTAAACAATGTATTTGCATACAATCTGTTTATTTGAATTCGTAAAAATATTTATTTGAACCAAACAAAAAATACAATGCAAAGCAGTGCTACGGAGTGCCGCGAGGCGTGCTAAGGCGCTGCCGACAGGGTTCCCTACGGTACGAACCTAAAATCTAAATTGATTGATCCTTTGATTGCTTTGATGGCGTTGATCTTTTTTACGGTGTGGTGTGATTCAATTCATATGTCTAACTGGTTTATTTCTAATTATTCAAATTTATGATTGTTAAATTCTCATCAGAGAACGATAACTTTCGAAAGAATTGACAGATTGGATTGGCCTTTGGTACACTCTTTTAGTGTCTTAATTTGAAGGTCAAGTTCGTAATCCAGACATTTGCTATGTATGGATCCTAGAAGTACTCAAAAAGACAAACAATTCATCCTGATGACTTTTTTTTATACAAAAAATTACCGGAGTTATAGCATTTACAAAATTAAAAAAAAAAAAAAAAACGAAAATGAACATTTTAAGCCAAGCAACGCACGATATGAAAAAAAGTCAATAGAAGAAAAACATTTCTTTTTGTAAGCCCTACAATATTATTTGAACAAATTTTTGAATTTTCATGAGAAATCGAAAATTCAAAGTTCGATCGATCAAAAAACAATAAAAAATCCAAAATTCCATTTTGCGGTCAAAATATGCAAGATACAGAAAAAGATTGATTAAAAAAAATTATGCACCCAAAAAAGATCTACAAGTTTTTTATAAAAATGATTTTTTCATAGCGTGAGTAGTTCTTATTTTATCCGTAAAAAAATATTAAAAATAAAAAAATCACATTTTTTGACAAGCCACAAAAACCATAAAAAAAGTAATGAGACAAAAGGGTTACCCGAAAAAGAGCTATAAATTTGTTTGTGATCATTCTTTGATTGAACGAGCAGTTTTGGTTTTGTTTGTAAAAAAATAAAATAAAAAATAAATAAATTTAATTTTTGGGCAAACGACACAAGCCATGAAAAAATAAATAACCATAATATCCTTATCCAAAATAGAGGTACAAATTTGTTATTAATGATTTTTTGATAGGAGGCGTAATTTTTGTTTTATTCGTAAAAAATAACATTAAAAATAAAAGAATTAAATTTTTTGAAAAGCGACACGAAGTATGAAATAAATTAATTGACAAAAGTTATCCACCGAAAAAGGATCTAGAAATTTATGTCTAATAATTTTTAGATAGGACAAGTATATCTTCTTCTAATTGTAAAAAATAGAAATATTATTTTAAAAATTAAATTTTGGAAAAAACGACGGAAGAGACGAATAAAAATAAAAAGACAAAAGTTGTTTAGCCCAGAAAGATGTACAAATTTGTTATAAACCCTTGTCATAAAAAGGTATTGAGAGTAAAAAAATTAACTTTTTTGAAAAACGAGACAAGCTACAATAACATTTAATGTTATTGTAGCTTGTGTCATTTATTTTTGCCTAAATTTATCGCCTAAATTATATCTTCAAATTTGCTTGAAACTGCTTAACGCTAGGATTATTATTTTTAGTTCGAATCGAAAAAATCACATTGGAAAGAAACAAATTAAGTTTATGGAAAAATGAGACAAGTCGCAATAAAATGTTTGATAACAAAATCGTTTATTTTATATAGGATGCGCACTTTTTCAATTATAAAAACAATACAATAAAAAAAAGTTTTTTTAATATAGATGCGTATTATGTATTGTAATAATATAAATTTATTGAAATGATACATTTTTCACGGAGCTGAAAATAAAATTAATTGCAAAATAAGAAACAAGTATTAAATTAATCATGATAAATATAATTTGTACTATGTTTTGCAATATCTAAATAAGCAATCTCAGGCCGAGGTACACAAATAAATGTAATATACATTTGACATAATAGCGTTAAAGATAATGTAGAAAATTTTACATTTTGGACAAAATCGAGTGCGAAGCACGAGATACGTTATAAGAATGTGTTTGTTAAAGCCAAAGGAGCTTTAACATAAGAGAATTGACAATCAACAAATCACAGTTGTCAATGCTTTAAACTTTAATTTTAAAAGGTCTGTGCACAAATGTGAGGGAAAGGCAACGACCGAGCGCGTAGCGCGAGGTGAATAAATTATTAAGCGCGAAGTGAGAGATAAATATATTATTGAGCGCGAAGAGCAAGAACCAACAGTCGTGTGCCCTAGGCGCGCTCAAACTTGCGAGTGAAGCAAGCCGCGCATGCAGGGCACGATGAGAATGTGCCCGCGCAGCAGGCAGATTTTTTTCTCTAACAATATTTTTTCTAATAATGAAAATTTTCCATTAAATTTAATTTCTTTTTGGAGGGGGGACGGTGTCGAGTGGTTTTGTTTTTCTAAAGCAGTTTCTTATTGCTTACATGAATGGTTGTAAATAATTTAGGTGTATGGACATAAGTATACGTTTTAAATTTGGTACAAAATTTTTTGTTTTGGGTCAAAGAATAAAAAAATAAATTTAAAAGTATTTTTATAAAAAAGTGAAAAAATTCATTAGTTTCGGAAAAACAAAATTTTACTTTTAGAATACTTTCAATCATAATAAACTTTATACTGGACACAAATTATGAAACCGCTGCAAAATAGTTCGGTGAGCGCATTCATCATGTGATGTATCTTTCAATGTGATCATTATAGATTATTTTTTATTATTCATAGGTCATAGAAAGTTTTTATATAGTTTAAAAGTTTAATTTTAATTACAAGAATATATTTTGTACTTATCTACTACTTGGTTGAAACTTAAACTACTTTCTTAAAATTTTATTTTTATGGTTGATGTTTCATAATTTTCGTTCAATTTTCATTCGTTTATTTAAAAATTTAAATATTCCATTTATGGTTGAAAATTAATTTTTATAGTTGAAAAATCAACTGTTAGATGAAAAATTCAATTCTTTAATGGATGACTTATCTCTTCGGTTGAAAATTGTACTATTTAGTTAAAAAAATAATTTTTTGGTTAAATATTAATCTTTTTGGTAAAAAATTAAACTATTTGGTAGATTATTTTTCTCGAAAAATTAACCATTTTATTGAAAAGTCGTTTTCTTCGTGATCATTTTAACATTCTCATCAGAGAAGATATTAGATTTGAGTTCCTTCCCCCCGTTTTTGTCGAATGTCTACGTTTTGAGACCTTCTGAATCCGAAAAACAGGTTTTTACGAATGTCGCTGTCTGTCAGTGGGTCTGTACTTGTGTCTGTAGATGTTTAGTCTTTTACCATGATAAATTTCAAAAAAATTAATCTATCCTACTCACTTTTTTCTATAACACACAATTGCCAGAGTTATATCATCAACAGAATTAAAAAAAAAAACATAAATAAAGATTTCAAGCCAAACAACGTATGATATGAAAAGAAGTCATGACCAGAAAAGCGTTGCTTTTTGAACATCCTACAAGATTATCATAACAATTCTTTGAATTGTTTTAGAAAATAAATAACTTAAATTTTGATAGCACGGAAAATAATAAACAATCAAAAATTCTATTTTACGATCGAACTATGCAAGATACGACAAAATATAAATAAACAAAATTTGTGCACCCAAAAAAGATCTACAAAGTTATACATCACTTTTTGATCGGACGCGTAGTTTTAGTTTTATTCGCAAAAAGCAACATTAAAAATAATTAAGTAAAAATTTTTGATGAAACAACACAAGCTACAAAAAAAAACAATTAAACAAAAGTTGATCACTTAGAAAAAAACCACAAATTTGTCACTTATTATTTCTTGATAGTATGCGTAGCTCCTGTTTCATTCGAGAATAATTAAATTACAAATAAAAACACCTATAAATTTGTTATTTATAATTTTTTGATAAAAAGCACAGTTTTTCTTTAATCGTAACAAATAAAATAAAAAATAAATTTTTTCTGAAAAATGAAACAAGATTGGAAAAAAATCAATAGACGAAAGTTGTTCACCCAAAAAGGATCACTTTTTTAAATTATAAAAAAAGAATTAAAATACGTCTTTTTAATATAGATGCACATTATGAACTGTAATGATATACATTTATTAAAATGATATAAATTTTTCAGGGTGGCTGAGAATAGAATTTATTGCAAAATGAGGAACAAATATTATAGTAATCATAATAAATAAAATTTTTACTTAATTTTGTAATATCTGAATAAGCAATCCCAGGTCGAGGTACATAAATTGATGTAATATACATTTGATATAATAGCGCTGAACATAATGTAGAAAGTCTGCATTTTGGACAAAATAGAGCGCGAAGCTTGAGATATGTGATGAAAATGTGTTCGTTAAGGCCGAAGGAGCTTTAATTAAAGAGAATTCATAATCACCTAATTAAAATTCTTAAAGCTTTGACCTTCAATTTTAAAAGGGCTGTGCACAATGTAGGGGAAGTACAAAGTCCAAGCGCCTAGCGTAAGGTAAATACATTATCAAGCGCGAAGCGCGAGAACTAACAGAGACGAGCCACAGGTGCGCTCAAATTTGCAGGCGAAGCGAACTGAGCGCATAGCATGCTATGAGAATGTGCTTGCGCATTGGACAAACTTTTTTGTTGAGACTTCATTCTTCTTAGTTAAAAAGTCTACCATTGTATTTTTCGTGGAGAATTTATGTTTTATATCTAAAAATTTTATTATTTGGTTAAAAATTCAATAATGTTATTAAAAAGTCACCCTTTTTGATTGAAAAATAAGTGTTTGGTTGACAATTCAACTGGTTTGGTTGAAATTTCAACTACATATTTGGTTAAAAATTACATATCTGGATTGGTTAAGGATACACCTACTCGTATGTTGTTGAAAATTCTTCTTTTGGTAAAAATTAATTTTCTTCGTTGAAAATTCATCTTTTTGAGTAAATAATTAAACTATTTCATTTATGGTTGAAAGTTGATTTTTTTTAGTTAGAACTTCAACTATTTAATTGAAATTTAATTTATTGATTTCTTTAGTGAAGGATTGATCTCTTTTGTTGAAAATTGAACTATTGTGTTGAGTACACTCTATTTTTGATTAAAAACTTGTCTTTCTTAGTTAAAAATTCATGAATTTAGTTGAAAATTCTCTTTTTTTGTTGAGAATTTAACTACACGGTCAAAAGTTGAACTACTTTTTGAGAAATTCATTATTTATGTTCAAAAATCCTTTTTTTTAACTGAGAATTTTATTTTTTTGTTGAAAAATAGTTTTTTTTGGTTGAAAATGATTATTTGTAACTGAAAATGTAACTATTCCATTTTTGGTTGAAAATTAATTTGTTTAAATCAAATATTCAACTATTTCGTTAAAAATCCTGTACTTTGTTGAAAATTCGTCATTTTGGTAGAGAATTAATCTTCTTGGTAGAAATTTGAAAAGTATTTTTATAAATTCATACTTTTTAGTTGATAATTCCACTTTTTCAGTAAAAACTTCAACAACTTGTTTGGAAATGAACTTTTTGGATGAAAATTAAACTGTTTTATAGAAAATTCCTTTTTTTTGCATGAAAAATCAACAATTTGCTTAAAATATTTTTTGGTTTTTGACTAGAAATCTTTCTTGTTCGGAAATTCTATACTTTTGTTCAAAAATTAATTTTGTTGGTAAGAAAATCATCTTTTTAGTTAAAACTAAAACGTTGTTAAAAATGGTACTATTTGTTAAAAAGTGTTTTTTTTTTAATTGAAAATTATTTTCTAAGTTAACAATTTAACTATTAAATTTTTGGCTAAAAATTGATTTTTTCTCGTTGTGTGGAATTTCTTGAAATCTCTACAAATCCTTTAGAATATTTTGAAATCTTTAAAATATTTTGAAATTTCTTGAAATCTCTAGATACCCCTTTGAATATTTTAAAATATTTTGAAATCTTTTAAATGTTTTAAAATTTCTTTAAATCACTGGACAGCCCTTAGTATTTTTGAAATCTTTTGAAATTTCTTGAAATCTGTAGATATCTCTTCAAATATTTGGAAATATTTGGAAATATTTTAAATGTCTTGAAATTTCTTTAAGTCTGTGGAAATCCCTTGAAATGTTTGAAATCTTTTGAAATTTTTTGAGATCTCTAGATATCCCTACAAATATTTTGAAATATTTTAAAATCTTTTAAATGCTTTGCAATTTCTTTAAATCTCTGTAAACCCCTTTAAATCTTTGAAATCTTTTAAAATTTCTTGAGATCTCTAGATTTCCCTTTAAAGGTTTTGAAATCTTTTAAAATCTTTTAAATGTTTTGAAATTTCTTTAAAACTCTGGATATCTCTTGAAATGTTTGTAATCTTTCGAAATTTCAATTTCTTGAAATCTCTAGATATCCCTTCAAATATTTTGAAATATTTTAAAACCTTTTAAATGTTTGGGAATTTCGTCAAATCTCTGAAAATCCCTTAAAATCTTTGAAATCTTTTGTAATTTCTTGAAACCTCTAGAAGTCCCTTAAAATCCGCTAAATCTTTTGAAGTTGGTTAAAATGTCTAAAAATCCCTTGAAATATTTTTAAATCTTTCAACTTTTTTTGAATTTCCTTCGAAATATTTTGAAATCTTCAAAATCTTATGAAAGTTAAATATTTTGCCAACATAAAATTTCATATACACTTGAAAATTATTCTTAGATTTTCAACATCTTAAATTAAATAACATATCGTTAGAATCGTTGTAATTCGCAGATTCCGAGTATTATATTTGTGAATTGCCAAGTACTGAATTTAAAAAATGTTATATTATGCATTTTAGTGCTCATTAGGTACAAAGGACTCCTGCTGACTAGAATCGACGGTAGCAGTTCGGATGGGTGAGGGGAAGCCGTGTAGCGGAGGAACCGTACGCAGATACCCAGGGCGGAAATATCATTGGCCCGTTTCGTCCAAGTCGATTACTCGCAATACCAGACCGTTTCAAACTTTTCGGAGAACTGTTGTCTTTTCTTTTGGAACACCTGTCTTTTCAAGTATCTGAAATTCTAGGTCACGATGGCGACGAAATTATATCGGTCTTTCCAAATTATCGCCATTCATATTTAAATGTGTACGATTCTTAC
>JAUELO010000334.1:6424591-6434666 GCA_032357855.1 Amphibolips quercusostensackenii
TTCACTTTGCATTTCGAAAAAAACAAAAACAATTTTTAAAAACTCCAGCAACACGTGTAAACTATAGGGGTATACGGGCAATGTTTTTCCCTCAATGGCCGGTAGGAGCGCGTGACGTTACAAGTGAGAATGCTCTATTGGATGTTGACCGCGCGTTTATTCTTAATGATTAAATATGCAAATCAATTTTCCGCAATATATAATAATTATACAGTACAAAAAATATGAATTATTTAGACTTTACGTTGGTGAAAAAAGTCTCTCTTTTGATTTTAATATGAGTAATTCATTTGTAAAGAGTGATATCAAATAATTAATTTACCTTAATTCACCCTAAAAGACTATTTTGTGATCTGAAAATTCATTTCATTAATTCTACAATGACGAATTATCATGAAAAATTGATTTAAATATTTAATAATTTCGAAAAAGTGCGCTATATACAGCTAGTGAAAAGGCTGATGCGCTGCATGCGCAGAGCAGTTGTTGAGCCGAATTGCGAGTGCTGACAGAAGCATTAGAATCGCAGATGTTCAGTGTTACCGGATTGATATTAATAATTGATTGATATTAATAAGAACAAGTATAATAAATAAAAAGAGTAAGTTTAAGTAAACCGATTTCAAAAAATATCGCATGCTGGAAATTGATCTTTTGTTCTTACTTATTTTTATATTTTCCAAGCTGTATGTCAAAAAAAATTACTAAACTAGACCGTCACGCCGCCCGCCGCCCCGCCGCCGCCGATCAAAATTGCTCAAATCGACGCCGCTGGTCAAAATTCTGTCGGCGCAACCCTCTAATATAAGTTTATGTCAGCTTATAATGTGTTGAAATTTATAATAAATAGTACAATAACTTTTTTTTTTAGAAAAACATTTTTGTCAAGAAATGTTTTTTTTCTCTGTATTAGATGGAAATTCCATCTGAAACACTTCGTTTTCGATAAAGAGTTACTTTTATTATGCAATAACTGCTTTAACTTCACAAAATAATCATGAAAACACTTATTAAAGTGCATCTTTAAAATTCTACCTACTGTTTTTAATTCTGACTCTATGCACTAGATGGCGTATCGTAGTCCAACCATTACCAATAGAAAAACAAGAAAAACTTATTCCCATTTTCTTTTCTGCACAATTCGATTATATGAAAAATCTCCTTCCACTGCTATGTGCAACTGTAAGATTGTAAGTGAAAATACTAAATAGGTCGTATTGCAATTGCAAATAGCTCAAATATAATGTACCTATTATTTGTTTTAGGCAGGGATAATTTATAATCACTTTTGATTTTCTTGGTAATTATTATTTAATTAAAGTTTATGTTTAAAGCTCATTGGTAGTTTTCAGTGCTGTGAATATTGAGTGGGAATTGAAATTAAATCATTTAAACTTTCACGATTTCAAATTTAAACCATTGCAAAGTTGCATAATTTTAGATAAAAATTGTTTACAATTGAATAATTTCATATTGAAATGTTATCTAATCAGAAAATTTGAAATTAGGATTTCGAATTTGCATTTTCTGCGTTTCCTGTCCATGAAACTTCAAGATTTTGTCATTTTATTTTATTTTTTTCATTTTTTTTATTTATAACCCAAAAATCGGGAAAATCTTGATGACTAGGTTTACAATTTTTCCATTTTTATACAGAATATTGCAGTTAGCTTATACCTTTTAACATTCTATTTTTTATCTTATAACTTTTTTTTTAAATATTTTGTATAAAATCAAGTTCGAATTGCAACCCTTAATAATTCAACAGTTGTTTATATTTAAAACATTTCAAACCCAATTATTTTAAATTCAAAAATGGTGGGCAATTAAAATGTATATATTAATAATACACTACAGTACAGTCTAATACTATCCAATAGTATGAGGACATCTGTTTTTTGTCATTCGGTAGAATACTCATAATTTTTATGATACAAAGTAGTTATACAATTTTTTTGTTCAAAATACTAGAAAACGTCGAAATTCAACAACAAATCAGCATCAAGCAAAGTCTTTGAGCTAATTCTGTAAGCAGCATCACAAAAAAGGGAAAATTTCAGTATCTTCTTAAGTGATTAATATCTCGGGAAATATTGAACATTTGTTAATGTTCTTGGGCTCATTTTAGAGATAAGTGTCCATGCAAATTTTGGCAAATTGTGAGAAAAATGGTGAAAAGTTTTCCCTGGTTTTTGCCTGTGTCGGAACATGTAATACTAAACTTCTGTAAATTAAAAAAAAGGTCCGTTCAAAAAATAAGTAATGCCTATGGGGTTGGGGGGAGGTCAACACTGTCAGAAAAAAGCGTTACGTATTTTTTGAATGTCCCTGAAGATTATTAATTTTATAAATCTTAGATACGTAGGTATTTTGCGAGTTTAAGCTTGTGTTGAGTTCCACTTCAGGCGAAACCAGGAAAAAATGTTCACAATTTTCGTCATAGGAATAAAAATGCCATGAAAATTTATCTTTTAATAGAGCCCAAGAATATTCAAAAATGTTCAATACTTCGGAACGTATTAATAATTTGCGAATATACTGAAATTTTCATGTTTTTTGTAATAACCCCTTACAGAATGAGCTCAATAATTTCGCTTAGGGATGGCTTTTTCTAGAATTTCAATTTTTGTCGGTATTTTCGTCAAAAAATTGTATACTTGGTTTTATAAAAATTGTGAGCAGTTAAAAAATGTAAAAATGCCGTTCTTATACTACTGGACGGTACTGTAAATAAATAATGTTATGATTAATTAAAATTAATAATAATCAAAATTAATTAAAATAAGCAATCCGGGTGGGCCTCAGTCATTTTCAACATGAAAGTTCTTGCACTCGATTTATCTTTATAGAATAATATTTTCTAATGATTTTGAAATATTTTATACCCAAAACGAAAACAAAGTATCGAGTCTTTTTGAAGTAGGTCAAATTCAAATTCACGAAATTTTTGTTTACATGTTTCAAATTATTGTGTATCAGATGTTATTCTGCATTAAAAACGTAGTCAAAAAGTGTTATAAAAGGTTTTTTGTCAGTAAGATTATCAGGGTGCCCCCAGCGATTTTCAAAAACAAAATTCAAGGTTATTTCCAGGTTTTCCAGGTCGAGATATTGAGTTTTCCCAGGTCTCCCTTTTTTTTACATCAAATAAGGAAATAAACGTTTGTTATACAAATAAAAAATGAGCCATTAGAATTTTTATTGGCCAACAATTTCTAAAGAAAGACGAATAATAAATAAACAGATTCTTAATTTTTTGCGAACATAAGTCGTTTTTATGAAATCTTTGGGAATATTTTTAAATCTTTGTGAAGATTTTGAAATCATTGAACACTTTTGAAGTCTTTGTGAATTCGGTGAAATTTTTTTTTTTTTATTTGAAGTATTAATAACCTTAGCTTGAAATATCTGTGAAATCTTTGAGATATCTTTTGAAAATTTTTAAAGCTTTTGTAAACTCTTTAAAATCCTTGAAATCTTTAAAATCTTCGTGTAATTTCTTGGAAGCTTTTGAAATCTTAATGAATTCTTTTAAATGTTTGTGAAATCTCTTTAATCTTTGTTTGTGAAATTTTTTGTGTTCGTATGAAATCATTGAAATCTTTTAAAATCTTCTCACATGTGTGGAAACCTTTCGAAATCGATTAAAATCTTTAAAATGTCTTGAAATCTTTGAGATCTGGTGTATTGTACCCTTTTTGAAAATTTTGAAATCTTTTTGAATCCTTATGAATTCTCTAAAACATTTGTGAAATCTTTCTGAGATATTTTGTATTCGATTAAAATCACTGGAATATTTGTAATACTTGTGAACTCTTTCTGAAAATTTTTTTAATCGTTCAAAATCTTTGTTAAATCTTTTGAAATCTCCCAAAAAAATTTTATATCGCTTAAAATCTTTGAAATGCTTTGAAATCCTTGAAATGCTTTCAAATCATTGAAATCTTTGTGGAACTTGTTAAAATCTTTATGAAATCTTTTAAATATTCGTGAAATAATTATTTAATTTTTGTTTAAATCTTTTGAAATCTTATAAAAAAATTTGATATCGTTTAAATTATTTTAAATGTTTCGAAATCTTTGAAATCTGTTGTACTGCACCCTTTTTGAAATCTTTTAAATCCTTGAAAGCTTTGAAATTTATAAAAACTTAGTGAAATTTTTGAAATCTTTATCGAATCTTCGAAATTTTTTGAAATCTGGTTTACTGTACCCTTTTTCAAATGTTTGAAATCCTTTAAATCTTTAAGGTTTTAAAAAGTTTGTGAAATTGTTGTGAAATCTTTATTAAAATCTGGTGTGCACGCTTTTTTTAAATCGTTCACGTCCGTGAAATCTTTGTGAAATGTTAAAAATATTTAAAATACTTTGAAATGTTGAAAATATTTTGAGATCTGTAGAAATATTTTCTAACCTTTTGAAATCTGTTTTACACTCAAAAACTAAGTGGTCAACCCCTCCAAAAATACGTTGTATGGCCATAACTCATTCTTATTCTGAAACTGAATTATCATCGAAATTTTCAACTAATATATTTTATAATTTTTAAGTTAAATACCACAACAAAATGTATACTTCAATATTCCGTATTAGCGGAGAACAGGATGTCCAGCGACCTTGAAAACCTTGAAAACCTTGAAAACCTGGAATTCACCTTGATTTTTTTTTAAACCTGGGAAACCTGGAAATTTCCTTGAATTTTTCACAAGAACCTTATGTTTGATTTTTTTTGCTTTTAAAAGAGTTATCTTATTTACATGTGGAGAGTTATTCAAATCTTCTAGTCTATTATGAAATAAACATCCCGTTTAGAAGAAATTTTGCTACTGAAAAGTTTTTTTATTTTGTTCATTACAGAATAAATGAAGAGATTTCAAGGAACTTTTTACTAGACTGTACCGATTATTTTATAGATTGTAATGAACATACTTTAATATTGTGAATAATTCTATAAGTTTTTAATTTTTTCTCCGCTAATATAGACTTTTAACGTATACATTTTTTGTGATATTCAACTTATACATTATAAAAATTATTAGTGGAAAATTTCGATGTTAATTCAGTTTCAGAATTAGAATAAGTCGTGGCCATACACAGATTTCAGATTTTACACCAGATTTCAAAAGGTTGCTAAATATTTCTAAAGATTTCAAAATATTTCAAATATTTCAAAGGATTTTGAAGATTTCACAACAATTTAAGAAAGATTTCAAACTTAAAGGATTTCAAAGATTTGAAAAGGGGTGCAGTACCATATTTTAAAGATTTAAAACATTTTAAAGATTTGAAACGATTTAAAAAGGTTTTAAAACATTTTAGAAGGTTTCAAAAGATTCCACAAAGATTTGAAATAATTCAATGATTTCAACGAATAAAAAAGGTTTCACAAACAAAGATCTAAGAAAGATTTCACAAATATTTCAAAAGATTTAATGGATTTCAAAGATTCAAAAAAGTCGTGTACACTATATTTAAAAGATTTCACAACAGTTTTCGAAGATTTCAAAGATTTTGAAACATTTCAAATATTTGGAAATATTTTCGAATTTTTTACAAGATTTCAAAACATTTCACAAAGATTTCAGATATTTTAATGATTTCAAACAACTACGAAAGATTTCAGAAAGGTTTCACAAAGATTTCAAAGATTTCATAAAGATTTCAAAAAATACAAGAATTTCCAAGATTCCAAAAAGGGTACAGTACACCAGATTCAAAAGATTTGAAAATATTTCAAAGATTTTAGACGATTTCAAATTTTTTTAAAAGATTTCAAACTATTTTCAAATATTTTAAATATTCCAATTATTCCAAACGAATGCAAACGATTTTAGAAAGATTTCACATATATTTCAAGAGATTTCAAGAATTTCAAAGATATCAAAAAGGATTCAAAGATTTCAAAGCATTTCAAAGATTTTAAAAGGATTGAACAAATATGAGAAGATTTTAAAAGATTTTAAACAAACACCTAAGATTTCACAAAGATTAAAGAAATATTTCAAAAATTTCATAAAGATTTCAAAGGTTAAAAAATGCACAAAGATTTCAAGGATATCAAAGATTAAAAAAAAATTTTTTAATGTTTAAAAGATTTCTCAAAAATTTCGCAGAAAGTTCAAAACACAAAGATTTTAAATACATACTTCAAAAGATTTCAACGAATTCACAAAGATTTCAAAAGATTTCGAAGATTCCACAAAGATTTCAAAGATTTCAGGGATTTTAAAGACTTTACAAAGATTTAAAAATATTCCCAAAGATTTCGCAAGTATGACTTTTGTTCGCAAAAAATTAAGAATTCGTTTATTTATGGTTCTGCTTTCTTTAGGAATTATATGGCTAATAAAAAATGTAATGTCTCATCTTTTTTACATGTATAACAAATGGTTATTTCTTCATTTGATATAAAAAGGGATACCTGGAAAAACTTGATTTCTCGACCTGGAAAACCTGGAAAAGACTGAATTTTGTTTCTCGGAATCGCTGGACACCCTGGAGAAAGAATTAAAAAGTTAAAGAATGATTGAATATATTAGTCTTTTCATTGCAATCTATAAAATAATTGGTGCAGTCTACAAAAAGTGCTTTGAAATTTTTTTGTTTATTCTGTAATAAAAAAAAATTATATCTTGATAAATAAAAAACTTTCCAGTAGCAAGGTTTCTTCTGAACGAGATGTTTCGTTTATAATAGACTAAAATATGTAAATTACTCTTCGAATTTCAATAAAATCACTGTTTTAAAAGTAAAAAAATTAAAATTCAAGGTTCTCGCGAAAAATCCAAGGAGATTTTCAGGTTTTCAAGGTTGAAAAAAAATTCAAGGAGAATCCCAGGTTTTTAAGGTTTTCTAGGTCGCTGGACACCCTGAAAGCGTTTTCGCACTCGGCTTTTCTTTATTGTTTATCGCTTTTGTTTTCTTTTCATAATTTTAAATATTTAAAGAAAACAAAAAGTATAGAGCATTTTTTCAAATAAGTGAAATTAATCTTTTTTTGTTTTACATATTTTAAATTATTGTGTTTAGGAAGTGTTATTTAACAGGAAAAACCGAGTAAAAAAGATTTGCCTAAATTTAAAAGTGCGTTTTATGGAGATTTTTTTTATAGCGAAAAGTTGCTTTTTGTCATTGAGGTTATTAAAGCGTTTTGCATAACACTTTCCTTGATTGCCTATTACTTTTTGATAGATGTGAAGGTTTTAAATATTTAATGAAAAAAGTATTGAGCCTTTGTTGAAATAGGTAAAATTCAATTATATTTTTACAAAAAAAATATATTTATTTGACAAAATACATTTAGGATGGGGAGTTATTATATAAAAAAATTATTTCACATAATTACATAATTGCATAATATTTCACATAAACTTTTAAAAAGTAGGACAATTTTTTGTTATATTTAATTCTCCAAGGTTATGAATTTGCCTTTGAAATACAAATCACCAGAAAGATGCTTTCTGTAAAGAAACATCGAGTTGAACCACTTTTAGGTTGAAGGTGGTTGAGGCTGAAATTGAGATTCTGATTTAAAAATTATAAAAAAAATATATTTAATAAAAGGTAAGTATTTTTCTCTTATACACATAAGTATTATTTTCCTTTGCATCTTTTTTCTTATTTAGTTTGAAGAAGATACTGTCTAACATATTCTTTAATTTATTAGGAGGAGGAAATCGTGAAATCAAAACAAGCGAGAAAGAGAAGAAAGACGACGAAAAAGATAGATTCGGATAGCGAATGACCACCCAGTGTCTTCAAACATCACATGGACCACGTTAAGTGTGCGCAGAGAGCTACGCTAAGCCTTGAGAATAGTAAGATAATATAATATACATAATAGGTTATTGTAGGGAATCTTGTAAATAAACCGTATGTCGAACTGAAGCGCGAAAGTTTAGAGAATCAATTACTTCTATTACTTCGAATAGTCACTCAGATTTTTTGTCTAGTTCCCTTTTACTTTACTGCTTATGAGATCTGTCGTTAAAATATTTTCAAAAATAGCACTCGATCAAACTCAGTATAAATTCAAATCAGTCGAGTAGTCTCAAATTTTTTGATTAGTGGTTTCGTCGTTTTTACAAGTTTGCCACATCTGCGAATTGAACTCAAAATTAAGTTTGAATAATTATCAGCAATTTTTTATAAGAGTAATAAATCGAGGGTCTCTGTATTTATACACACTTTTTACCATCGATGTATTTTGATTCTTCGTACTTTTCATGCGTTCGATCGGGTTGAGCGATAATAGTTTATCATAATTTTCCGCAAAGTATTTTCAGTTTTTAAAATATTTTCTTATAAGTAAACCCTTGTGTATTTTAAAAAATGGTATAAAGCACATTTGTTTTAATCTTTTAAATCCTCTGTATCAATGTTTTAATATTTTAGAGTTTTATCTAAAAATCAATATTGATACAGATTTTGTAGCAAATTTTTATCATATATTTCCTGAGCGGAAATGATTTTTGTTGTCGATCGCGGCCCGATGAAGTTTCATTGTTAATGTTTGAAAAATGGTATTGTACAGTTTCTGTAAAATCAGTTAATCCAGGCTAAATAGTCACGTTATATATTTTATAGGTTGTAAATATGTTAGGGACGCAAACTAGGAACAGCAAAAGAAAGGGGGACATAATTTCCCGTGGATTTTTCTTGGAAGTTTGTACTCTCGCGAAAGTTGGTTAGTCTCGAGTTAAAATTGAAGCTCGAAATTGTACTTGACAGGCAGAGAACGAATGTGCGGAAGAGTGAATGACAAGCGAATTGTAAGAATGCGATTGAAAGTTGAAGGAAAGAAAGAAGCGATCGATCGCGTTTACTCAGTCGCGAGTCTTCTCTACTCGTGTACAATATCGACGATATTTGAACATATTTAAACTCACGAACATGAGGAACTTAAAAAAACGATGAAAGCAATGTCCGCGATACCAGAAACAAAATGTAAACATTCAATGTTTTTAACGATCTTGTACACACAGATATACATGTAAATAAGTCAATACATGGATAGATTATCGTAAAGCGAGTATTAACATTTAATGTTTTTAACGATCTTGTACACAGATTACACACAACTGTAAATACATAGAGATTACCAAAAATTAATCTTTCGTTTAACCTTCTGATGATATCGGCGTTCTGAGTTTATTTCAGTTTGAAGCGTTCATTAATTGAGTAAGAAAGAAGGAAATTATTGTGAAATTATTTCTGAAGAATTGTATTGTAGAAATAATTGAAATTTTAGCAGCTTTTTGGATACTCCTAGCAAGCAAACAAGGTAAGGAAGAACTGGGAAGTGTTTTTATTTTGTGTTTGAAAAAGTAACTCACAGTACATTGAGGTATAAAGAAAAAAAGTACAAAGAAATTAAAGAAAAATTTAATCTCACTCATGACCTAAATGCATTTATTTTTTCACCACACTGAGAGAGAAAGAGACTGATTTGTTATGAGTCGACAAATAAAAAATTGCAATATCACTTGTTACGTATTATTGATACACGGGGATGAAATACTGAGTCTTAAACGCCTTGCTTACAGGAGTTTTATCTGAGAATAGTAAAAAAATTCAACTTTATTGCATTTCTATTGTTCCATTCACCAGAATCCAAATTGTGGAAAACAGTAAACATTAAATCTGTGCTTCAAAGTTATAATCAAAAGATCCAGTACTCAAAACGTTTACAAAATGCATTCGATATTCTGCAGCACTTCGGTAGTAGTAAATACAATTTATTATTTCTCATCAGGTATTTTCACTTCAACCACCAGCTAACTTCACTTCGTTAAGTGCTGAGGGGAAAACAATGGACCAAGTGCATGGGATTCGGTCCATTTTTGCCCTATTTTGCTAATATCTTCGTAAAAACTAATTTTTTCTCTATAAGTGTATTTAAAAAATATCTTTTATTTTTAAAGAACTATCAATTGAAATAATAAAATGAAAATAATTATCATTTATTACGAAGATATTACAAAAATAAAGTTTTGTTTCATGCATTTGGTCCATTGTTTTTCCCTCAGCACTCAACGAAGTGAAGTTAGCTGGTGGTTGAAGTGAAAATACCTAA
>JAUELO010000334.1:6715617-6730583 GCA_032357855.1 Amphibolips quercusostensackenii
CCCCCCTTTCATCTCCCTTCCAAAACTCTTACCACCTTTTCTGGAGGCCGAAGAATATGCGTGCAAAATTTGGTGCGGACTAAACAAGAACTGCAACTGTGCCGCCTGTCATAAGGGTATGGGGGAAGGCATAGTTTTTTAACCTATCCGGGAGCCTAGGGTATACGTGTGCAAAACTTGGTGCTAATTCGTCAAAAATAGTGGATTTGCGTAAGCACCTTACGTTTTAGGCCACTTGATTTCATATATTTTACCCCCTGCCCCTCCCTCCTAATCAGGCCATAATACTTTTACAACCTATCCAGAAGCCCAAGACTATGTGTAAAGAATTCAATGTCAATTATTCAAAAACTTTGTCTGTGCCCCCTCCCTCTATCTGCCCCATGACCCTATATGCCCCCCAATACACTTAAGACCTATCTAGGAGCCCAAAGAATATGTGTGCAAAATCTGTTGCTAATTGCTTTAAAACTGTGGACTTTGATAAGCATCATACGTTTCAGAGCACTTTATTTTATATATATATAAACAGTCAATGCTATTTTGCAATTTTTATTAGACAAAAACTATTATCAATTATTGATTCGGGTTACCGTAGGAACCATCTATGGAGCCTGATCTACACGTGTTTAAATTTTTATGTCGATCTGTGCAACGATGTGCCCGGTATCGAACCTCATGGGCACAAATTTGAATTTTATATGATAGAAGAAGAAGATTAATGTATGAAGATTGCGAAGCCGATAGCGGATAGATATATCCTTTATGCATGCCAGAACGTCAGGACTAAAGGTCTTGATCACGTTATTAGTTTTGGTTATTTCTGCAGTAATTTGCACCACATTAAATGAAGACTCAACCTAAAGTAACCAAAGATTTGGAACATTTGTCAAAAATCACGGAATATTTGGATATCTGTGAGTATCAGCACGATTTTTTGACTCTTCACCGGGATCATTTACGCGGTTATCCACATTAACATTTCTACCTCCTGAGGCCATAGTGACAAATCAAAAAGTCAAGTAGATTGTGTAAAATACTGCACCGTATGATACGTGCTTGAAAATCATAAAAGTTTACAATAGAAAATTTTTGGAACACTCGTGCATCAAAAAAGTTGAATTCAAGTAAATAAACTTACATTATTATACCAAAAAGGTAACATGACACTCTTATTCTAAAACAATTTAAAAAGAAATGCTTATGTTTCCACAGGAAGTAACAACTGATCATAGAAAGCGAAGCGTAAAAGCCATTTATTGAAATTTGGGAGTTGAGTGTTTAGCAAAATCGCAAATCTTAAACTTTATTTGTCCTCATTAATCGCAATTGATAAACTGACAAAATTCACGAAAGATCACTAGGCAATATAAATATTTAAAAATACTAAAGAGTAATCAGACTCGCCGTACACTTTAATAATATGAAATTAAAAACTGATCTTTAACAATGTAGCCAATTACATACTATGACGCAATCAATCAATGTAGTGATTGAAATTTGTATTATATCACTTAGTAATAACAAATTGATACCTTTATATAATGTTGAATAATACAAAAAATAATAAAATGTTGTAGCCAATTGTTAATTTTTAATCCGTTGAAGATTTCCATGGAGTGGTCAACTTTAAAATCTGATGCAATTATGGTGGCGTTCATACCAATTAAAGACGAAATTTCAATCCAGCTAAAAGGATGATAAGTTTTTAAAAAATTCCAAGATTTGAGCCAGAATAAATAATAGGTAATATGCAGATATCAACAAACTTTTTAACAATGGTCTAGATGCCAGTGAAGAATGATTTGAAATAATGCGATGCAATACCAAATGCGTACGTTTTATCACGTCAGGGTAACCAATTGTAGGTGATTAATTAATTTGCGTATTCTTATGTGCGGTATGCATTATCAATATATGTGGCACTTAGAAGTTAAAAAATCAAACGTTAAAGCCATAAAAATACTATTTACATGGATTTTGGGATGCCGAACATTAATGTTAGGTCAAGAAATTTCAAAATGGTGAACAAACAGTTTTCAACATTTGTACACTGTTTTGCAGACAAAATATTAAAGTTATCATATTTGCAATGTATTATGAAAACTGATTCCCAGATAATTGTATTTTCTTTAAGGCCATGTGAGCGTAAGCACAACAATTTTTTTCCCATTTTTTCCAAATCCAACTCACGCTTACATGAAACGCAATATCGCGTAGAAAATTTTGAGAATTAAATAAGAAGCACTGAGAAACGTGTGTGTGGTCCTATTTATTATTATTATTATTATTAATATTACTATATTATTAGGCCATTTCCCTTTCAGAATAGGCGAGCTTTACTCGGTGAAATTGAAAAAGTCGTATTTAGTTGGAGTATACTGTGAAGGTCACCAGCCTTCAGCTGTGTAGTGGTCGTCCTCTGAGTACGAAACTAAAAGCATATATACATATACACATACACATATGCATGCATACATATAAATACATATATACATATATATACACATACACATTCATATACACATATATGTACATACCCATATGCATGTATGCATCCATATACATACATGCTTTTAGTGAATAAATATGTTAAAATAGTGAAAATAATTGATCTGAAAATGTCCGGAAATTTCCGGATGTTATGAATTTTGCCTGCTTGAACTACTGAAATTGAAATTATTAAAATTATTAAACGAAGTTCTTGTTATGAGAAGTTGTAGGCTCCGGAAGCTACGATCATGGTTCTTTAAAGTAACCAATCCCGACGCAACCGGAACGTGTACGTCATCCACTTCTGCTTTTTCTGTTCCGGCCCGGTGATGGGGGAAGGCATCATGTGCGACAAGCGGGATAAGTCGATTATTCCGCTTGTTGAACATTCTACAATTATTTAAACAAATATTACCGTAAATCAGTTTGTTGCTTGTTCATAAACCTTTATCGATTAACAAAGGGCCTAAAACTTGGTGAATTATTCATAAATTTCGAATTTATGACAATACATTGTTACTACAATGCATTCTGATAATGAAATAGACCGATTTTAATGAAAAAAAATTAATAAAAGTTTTGACGACAACAAACTGATGCGCAGAGTATTCGCTCAAATAACTTGTTTCTAACAATTTTAAATATACCTTTAATGTTTCTAAATGTACCTTAACTAATTTTTATAAACGGCGACATTATTTAAGTGACTTGTTCAGAGATAAAAAAAATCGTATTTTTACAATAGTCAATATTGTGATTATGACACGGCCCCCTGTCGAACGAACTCAGCGCCCGACTGTGCGCGCACACTTGCAAAATTTTTTAATTGTGACAAGTAAGGTGCAAGTTTTAGCCCGAATTTAATTTATTAAACTTTTTAATGGTCTGGAGATCGTTGAAGTATTTTATCTTTGGAATTTAAAAAAAAGTATACATACAATGCTGGTTAAAATTACAGGATGTTAATTATTAGAGATACAAAATTCGTTATTCGCCTTACTGCGTTTGAACCCTACTTTAGAATTTATGGTGGAAAACATATCACTAATAGAAAAATCTGTATTCCATCAAATAGAAATGTATATTATGTCATTTTCATAAATGGTAGTTGAAACTTAATATGCATGAATATATGAAAAGATATACATTGCATATTAAATATAATATACAGTCGGTATAGCAGCATGCTTCAAAACTCGAAGTGCTTTTATTTTTTTAAATCTAGTAAAATATTTGAAATTAAAGTAATAATATAAAATTTGTCGATTGGATTGCTTTTTATGATTTAAGTGCAATGCACATGTGTAATTTCTTCCAAAATTTGCCATGAATGGTAAAAATTTCAAGCGAGTACAGTTGATTGTAGCTTAGGTCTTTAATTTATTAGCGTAATTTTACCTTTTTACTAAAAATCCAATTTCATTCTTGGTTAACTGGAAGAAGAAATCATATTTTATTATTAGCAATCGAAAATAAGTGCTTCACTTATTTTGATTTTGTGTAAAATGAAATTATCTGAGCGATTATTATAAATGTACACAGAAAAAATTTGTTCATTAAAATTTACACAATTAGTTCAGTAAATGAAGGACATCACTGCATTTAGGTGGATTTTAGAAATATTTTAGGATTAAATACAACACAGAACTATAAATAATGCAAAAGAGTTATGTAAAATCTGAAGTCCAAAAGTTAAAATTCTGATTTGTTATTATTAATATAAGGATTGTATTATTTTTGTACCACTATATAATGAAATAACACACAGTTATGTGAATTTTTATTAAATCAATGATATAAAGTTTACTTTAATTTAATACTAACAATACACTTATGAGAAAGTATAGATTGCAGAATTTTGTTAGAGATTTTAACTTTTATTAGGAGAGAAATTACACAACAGTCAGGTAAAATGAGAATCGCTACGGGCGTCAACATTCTCAGGGATAAAGTTTAAAGCCAAGTCCCCCATAGAAACTTTAACATTTTTAAGTTTCGGTTAATATAGTAGGATCTTAAAAAATATTCGAATATACAGAATATTCTTTCCTCTCAATAAATAATACTTATCAAGTTACGAAGGAAAAGTAGAATGTATTTAATAATTGACGTGTACAGATTCTACTTTATGTAGTGCATGCATTTTTGTAAATGAGGGTAGCGGATTCCAGACGGTCGCACGACATGTTTATGAAGTTTACTTTGACAAACATTTTTATACATATACCCTTTTTAATCTCGATAATTTTTTTTGTGCACACTATCATCATAAACTCTTAGTAAAGCTAAGTCGTCAACGAGTCACAAATTACGTGATGGATGTTTTTATATTGACAAAAAATTGTTGTGAAAATATAATACTTTTCATTATATTGAACTTTTTTCTTTCTAATTATACTATTTTTCAAGCAAAGATTTAAAGACCGCAAATGTCACGCGTTTTATTGTTGACTACTTTTACGAATTTCGTAAAACTCTTTTTTAATGACAATGCCAATTTCTTAAAAGCAATTTGTATATTATATCATATTATAAATATTGGGAACTACATATATATATATATATATATATATAACATTTAAATATGCTTAGGCATCAACATATAAAAAGTTTAACAATAGGATTCTTGCATGATTCACAACAATTTTATTTTTCAATACTATATTATCTAATTTTCCCTTGAGTAAATAAACTGTAAGGTGAATAATTTATACCCTAAAAAATTAAAAAATGATTGACTGCTGTTTTAAATATTACAACAAACTTGAGTTGTTGAATCGCTTTTACCAAGCAGAGAAAGAAAGGATAACTTCAATGACAATTTTGTTAATAGACCGATAAACGAAGATTTTAAATTCAAAAAGCAAAGGTATAATTATACATAAAAATAAAGTAAAAGCATAAACTTAAAGCATTTTGTTATACTAAAGTACATAACAATGCTTTACAAATATATTTTCATAAACTGCAAAGCAATTTCAGAAAATAACAATTTTAATATGTTCATCAGATTGTCATTTGGAATGGAAATACGGAAAAAGTGGGCAGAGGGTGTGGGTCAAAGTGTTAGAAATGCAATTTTATGAAAAATTACTACTTTAAATTTAATTTGAATGAGGCTATACTATACATTAAGTTAGGTCGAAAATAAAAAATTTTGAAATTCGAAATAGATACAACGCGCCAAAGTAGCGTAGTGTAATTCTCTAAAGTATAATTATTTTGCAATCGTTATATATGCAGCTTGTTCGCTAAGATTCAGGAATCGAAACTGAAAATACAGCGAATTGTTAAAATGGTTGATTTTAATATTTCATGTAATTATATTTATAAGTTGTGATTTAAAACTTTTTAAGAGCGTGTGTACTCTTGTTTAGCGCAAAAGTATAGTATAAAAAATCTACAAGCCACAGGAGTTGAAATTGTAATCACAGAAAAGGTTCAAAATTCGGAATTTGTTGATTGACGGAATTTTTTTCCCTTGTGTATTACTATGCCGAAAAGTCCATACATTCTCAAAGAAAATTGAAACATCTAATTATGAACATAATTTCATTGAATACCAAATGCAGAATTGTGAAAATACTCTGCATAGAAAAAGGTTGACTGTCTTACTGAATTTTTTGTTTTAAATTATGAAAACCGATTCGATGTGAAGGCATCCGGAAACCAAAAGAATCTTTATACAATAAAGGTGGAAAATTGTATGTGCGAGATTTATGTCGTATACAAAACGTTGAGGGGGAGTTTGAGAAAAGTTACGTAACATATTTTTAAATGCGTAATAATTTATTTTTTTAAATTAAGTGATATAATGTAAGAGGTAGGGAGCAGTAAGAAATAATTTTTTTTTAAAAATCTGTTTTGGAGATATGTGTAATATTTTAGGTATACTGTCAGAAACACTCGTAAATAAAAGAAATTTTTTAAATGTTACATTAGCTAACACAGATGAGTTATAAGTTTTCAAAGTTTGAAAAATAAAAATGTCTTCATGAGTTTACAAATGATTTCAAATTTTTCATGTTCACAGTTTTCTATAACAAATAATAATAAATAATCACATTGCAAGCAAAATAATTTCTCATCTAGTTAGAATTTTTTTGTCACAGTATTTTTCTCAAGAATGAGTTCTGTTTGAACGGAAGAGAAATAACACAATATATTTTAACATAAAACTTTTTTTCACTTAGTTTTCAGGACACTTTGAAAAAGTCAGCAAATACAAACTTAGCATCTAAACAAATATTTATTTTTTTATTTTTTAAAAGATTCTAACTTTATCAGAAAAAGTTTTGTTCTGAAATATGATTTTATATTGTTATTTGTTGCTAAAAACTGTATACATAAAAATTTGCTATTACTTTTGCTGCTATAGAAAAAGCCGTATTATTTGTAGTGATTATTCACGTTGAAAAATCACAAAAAACGTACGCTAGCGCACCTAAAAGAAAAAGTCAATATAAAAAAAAATATATACAACCATAAATAATATAAAAGGTGCTTTTACAAAAATTAAATTTTTTAAACCTGAAATCTTAAGCTTGATTCAAAGAAACATGCTATCAGTTTGCTTTTTCGAAACATAAATTTGTTTGTGATACAGGAATTTTGTGATTTTGAATTTCGTTTGAGATTTTTGAACGTTCTAAACACCACAATATTTTGTTTTCCCATGACCGTAAAATAATATGAACATCAACGTAACAATAATTCTCTGAAATACACGAAGAAAAATGTAGGTTGAATTTTTACGTAGAGTGCTGCATCACATTTCAGATTATTATGGTACTAGTAAATATAATTAAAGTACAGCTGTACCTATTCTAAACGACTTCACGTGTATAACCTGCCTGATTTGAAATGGATACGGTCTATGGGATTTCCATATTTTTTCTAATAACTTGTTACATAATTAGCTCAAAGACTTTGCTTGGAACTGATTTTTAGTAAAATGACAATGTTTTTTTTTGCGTAATATGTAGTTTATACTTTTTTTGAAATATTTTTCTATGAATGAAAGAAAATAATTATTTAAAGAACACTGTTTACTTCACTTCTCTATGCTTGTAGTGTATTCTATTAATTTCGTTCAAATCCTTTAGCGAGTGCATGCAATTGTGAAATTTTTAAAATAAATTAGGTGCGGTAGTTATATATGTATAGAACAATTTTTTTCAAATTTATCATTATATTACAACTTGTGTTTTGAGCTGCTATTAGGAACGCCTGCCTTAGATTTTTAGACGTATTTATGAATCTATTTTTGTTTTTACCTCTTTCCTTAGAACCCGATCTTTCATTAAGTACCTGAATAACTAATTCTTTGTTGTTTTTCTACTCTACCTTCAAATTTATACGCAATCTTGCAAGGAGTCTCAGACTAACATATCTTTTATTACTCTAGCGACAACCGTTGAGTCTAAATCACTTAATTTCCATTCTAATAATTGCATATTAATCTGTGTAAGATGGTACGTGAAAATAAATAATTTGATATATCTTAGACTCAGTCACTGAATTCTTACAATAATCAACAGGCGTTACGTGTTTTTTAAAACGGCCCATTGAATGATTCTGTACACTGAGAAAAAAATTCTCTGGAATTAATGAAGTATTGCTTAAACCATCAAACGGTGCTTTTGCCCTCGTCCAAATGCATGTATACTATAACTTCAAAAGCACATGCTATTTTTTCCTATTTTGTTACTTAAATAAAATATTAATAATTTATTGAAAACTGATTAGCCGCAACTAAGCTTTTGTTTCAAGTACCGATAGAGGATACACGGTGGCTTTCGAGTGCAATCATTTTTTGGCTTGGTAAAAGTGAAATGTTGAGTGAGTACGGTGAGGGTGTGGTGAGTAAGGGGCCTGGAATTTAGGTGCAGGTATGAGTGAAGGGAGTGATAGAAAGTGCGGATGTGAATGAAAAAATATAAACAACTGACGAGAGTGGATTTTGAGGTTAGGTTCGCTCCGGTGGGTCACTGGGTGATTTGGAAGGAAGAAGGAGTTCGAAGGGTGTGAAGGGAGAAGAAGAACAGATAGCCGCACGTTGATAAGGAAAATTAATGTTAATGGGTGAGTTTTGGTTACAATTTTCAAAATGCAAGTTAGCAATAGAAAGTAAAAGGTAGGGAAGTGAGAAGACAGGGGATGGGGGAGTTGAGGCTAAAGGTGGATTAACAGGGTGACAGCATGTCGGTTATGCGAAGTCCACAGCATGTTTTTAGAAAAACACATAGTGAGATTGTCGAGAAGAGCGACTCAAACTTAGAAAGGGAAAACAGCTGAGAGAGAGAGGGTGCTGACGTAGTTGAGGCAAGCATTAAGGGAAGTGGAAATGAGACTTTCGCTACGCCTTTGGATCCTGTAGAAATGGCAGAGTCGAGTCAAGGAAGGAGACATAGGCGCGGGAGGCCCACTAACGTGGGTAGATTGAGCAAATCGAAATCGCGGAGTTCGTGATCGAGATATTTGCTACACAGGTGGCAACGGTCAGGGAGCGCGATTAGCTGCGAAAGCATGCATAGTGAAGGGAAGAAAATAGGAGAGGATAAGAGAAAAAGAGAGCGGGTAGGTGAAGATGCGGAGAAGGTCAATAACAATAAAAAAGTGAAGACCAAGAAAAGAACGCCGGAGAGGGATATGGATAAAGGAAATACGTTCCAGAAATTGGAAGCCCTTATAAAGGGATTTAGAAAGGAGACTTGCGAAGGACTGAACGATATGACGAGACAAGGGGGAAAGGTAAAAGATGAGGTAAGAAAAGTAAGAGAAAAATGGGAAGAATGGGATGCATTATGAAAAGGAGAAAAAGAAAAAGTATGAAACAAATTAAAAAACATAGAGAATAAGCAGAGAGAGAATGAGGAGGATAAAAAAAGAGACATGAAACTGCTAGAAGAGAGAGTGCGCAAACTGGAATCAAGGAATAAGCATAAGTTTAAAGAGAAAGGAAATGTGGAAGAAGCGAGAAAGGGTGAGTTGGGTATGCATAAACAGGATAAAAGGTGGCGCTTGAGACTGAATGAGGTTGAAAGAAGACTGGAGTGGGATGAAAAAGCGAAGAGGAAAGAGAATATAATAGTGAGAGTGTTTGAAAATGGACAGTGAAGAGGGAGAGAAAGAGATTTAGGAGCTGATAAGAGACATAGGCGCACAAGTAAAAGTGAAAGGGATAAGAAGACTAGAAGGAAAGAAAAAGGGAAAAGCATGTATGTATGTAATAAATTTAACGAGTGAGGAGGATAAGTGTAAGATATAGGACATGGGTGAATAGAGAGATATGGATTTGGGACGAGGAAATAGAAGAGCTGAGGGAGGATAGGAAACGGGTAGTAAATGAAGGGAAAAAGAGGAACACAAGTGTCATAAGAGAGGGGGTTTAAAATGACAAGAGGACTTAAATACAAGTAAGAAAAGAGAGGAAGGCAAAAATAGAGACGTCAAAGTAGCGTTCTGAAATGTGTCAGGATTGAAAAATTAAGACAAAGTATTCTGGGGATAACTGCAGAAAAAGGATGTGATAATGTCGAGAGAGACATGGGTGGATGAGAAGGAGTGGAAAGGTATGAAAAGGTCGTTGCCGAAGGCATATGTATGGAAGATGCAAGCGGCAAGAAAGGAGCACGTGAAAGGGAAAGAAATAGGTGGTATAATGTCAGGGGTAAGAAGGTAAATGGTGGTGAAGGAAGAAAAAGAAGAGTACATAGAAGAAAAAAATGAAACAATGGTTGATTTATTAGAAAATTGAAACAAAAGAAAATATATCGGGAGGGCAGGAGGTTACAAGACTTGTTAAGAGGGGTAGGATGGTTAATTTGTAACAGAAATACTAGGGGGGATGAAGAAGGGCAATATACGTACGCGGAATAGGGGACACGGTAATAGATTACATTCTGTCAGTAGGAAAAATAAGAAAACTGATGATTAAAATGGAATTGGGCAACGCGGTAGGCTCTGAGCACTTTCCAGTGATCGCGACGATGAGACGTGAAGGCCTGATACGCGGTAGGGGAAAGAAGAAAGAAAAGGGGGAAAGGAAATTGAAAATTGGCAGTTGGAGAAAAGAAAAGTTAAAAGAATATAGAGAAAAATAGAAATAAAGAAGATATGGAGTTTAGTAGAGAAAGGGGTAGACACGCTGCTGGATAAACTCAAAGGAGTTATTGATAAGGTAAGGCAAGAGGTGAGACCAAGAGAAGAAAAGGGGTTTAAGACAGGTTGGTGGGACGATGAATGTAGGAAAGGTAAACATAGGATAAAGGAGAGTATAAGAAAATAAAAAAAAGGAAAAATGGAAAAAGGAGAACTTAACGAAAGTAAAAGAGAGCACAAAAGAAGGATAACAGAGAAAAAACAGAAGGAAACAGAAAGGTACACGGAAGAAGTTAAGAAAGCGGTAAAGGAAAGAAGGTAATGGGGAGTGATAAGCAGGGATAGAGAAGGAAGAAAAGGCTTAATGAAGAAATAGGAATAAAAGAGTGGACGAAGCACTTCAAGGGGCTGTTAGGAGGTGTGAAAAATTAGGGTGAAAGGAGAAGGAAGAAAATCGGTAGAGGGGGACGAGGCAGCGAAAACGAGATTATTAGGAAAGAGGTAAATAAGGTTATTTCAAGATTAAAAAGAAACAAGGCAACAGGGGAAGATGGCTTGGAAAATAAAGCACTGAAATATGGAGGACTAGAAGTAAAATAAGAGATGTGCTGGATTTGTAATAAGTTATGGAAAGGGGAAGGGTGGCCAGAGAAATCGAAAACGGGGCTGTCAGTACCATTAATTTAGAATTGAGAGGGCAAAAAAGTGGATGAATATAGAGGTATTACACTCATGTCGGTAGTATATAAAATATATGCGAAAGTGCATAGAAGAAGGTTGGAAAAACAGGTGAAAGAAAAAGGAAGTATACCACACAACTAAACGGACATTAGAAAAGGAATGGGAACCATAGATAATATCTACGTGCTCAATTATCTAGTCAATAAAAACCTAAGTCGGAAGAAAAAGAAAATAGTCGCACTTTTTGTATATTTTAAGGCAGCATTTGACTCAGTTCGCAGAATGGTGTTTCTGGCAGCCATGAAAGAGAGAGGAGTAGACAAAGGTTCAATAGAGAGGATAAAAGAAATATTTGTGGGAACTAAGATAAGGGTGAAGATAGAAGATAAAAAGGAGAGGAATTCTGCACTGGAAGGGGCTTAGATGGAAGATAAATCGTGCGGTGGTGGAGTTTATGGAGAAGTTCTATTACCTAAGATATTCGCTCAAAACGAGAGAAGGAAGCAAGCTGCAGGTGAGAAGGAGATTAAAATGCGCGAGTAAAGTTATGGGACAATTATGAGTTATAGGAAAAAGAAGTTTCAAGGACGACTGGAAGATGAAAATGTGGATGTTTGATATGTTGGTATGATCAGTGTTAAGCTATGGATTGGAAATCTGGGGATTGAAAGAGCATAAGAGAGCGAAAAATGTACAGGAGAGATTTTTGAGATGGGTTATGAAAGTGAAGTAGAACTGACTAGGTTATATGCTAAAAGAAGAAATAGGACGAAAAAATGGTGGTCAGGCAAGTGAAAAGAGCCTGAATCTCTGAAAAGAAACTGTAAAGGGGAGAGGGAAGCAAAATTGGACAAGCATGTGCCCAGGAGGTTATGGATAAAGAAAGAAGGGATAACGTGGGGCACTCGAAATGGGAAGATGAGAGATATGGAATGAGGTTCGAATATAGCATGCAAGTGAGAGGTAGAGAATGTAAGAAAATAGAGGAAGAGATAAAGGCAAGGCAGGTTGAGGAAAGATAAAAGAAAATCGCAGATTTAAAATACAACAGCTGGTATAGAATGGTTAGGAGGCAGGGGGAACCAAAGTACCTGAAAAACATTGAAAAGGAGAGCAAATGAAATAGAGTGGTGAGATTCAGAATGGGAGAGGGTGTAAAGGGATGTAGATATTGGATAAATTAAGAAGAGAATCTATGTAGAGTATGCAGGTTTGAACAAGAAACACGGTTGCATGTGTTAGAGAGGTGTACAGGTGACAAAGAGGAGGGAAGAGTATAGAAGGTAGACTAAAGTGGATACTGAATAAAAATGTTCAGGGGGAGGAATGGATGGAAAAGCTAGAAAATCGAAGAGAAAGCTAGTTGCATAGGGTAGGAGGGGAAGACAAAAAGCCAAAAAATGACTCCTAAAGAAAGAGAATCATAAAGTAGTGTTCTGGAATAGAGTACAATGTTAAGACTCATAATAATAAGAGGAAATGGAAGCCTAGGGCAAAGTCGCAAGCGTTTAGGAATAAGAATAATCATTTAAGACGATATGTAACGAATAGTTTGTAAGATGGTATAAGGCTTCTTTGTAAAAATATATGTGATGGTTATGTCAAGACTCTTAAACCCATATAAGGGAGAGAGTATAGAAAAATAAATGAGATTAGCCGCAACTTAATATGTCATAGAGTTAACAGTAAAATATTATAAAGTTAACTGCACGTGAAATTCAGAGTAAATATTATGTCCTATACATCGATAGCATCATGCCTGAAATTTTGAAGCATGATGATATACTTGCATAAGTAACAAGGTTTAATTGTAGAGTACACAACCATAATCCACTACCAGAAATGTTAGGCTCAAAGAGAAAAACATTAACTCAAATGTAAAATACACTTGTTTTCCAGAATTTAAATCTAATATTGTTACACCTCTGACAAAAACTCCCCCGTTTTCTCGTATTTTTATTGACATTGATTTCTTAACTATACATTACACATCATGCTAAACTAAACCTAATTTTTTATTATAATTAGAAAAGACCTATTACTTATTACTAAAGAGAAACACAGCTTAATAATATATCCGCAAGCACCGAGAATGGACAGACATACCGCACGCATTATAAGTCGCACGCCTAAGTCCCATTGCTACGACGCAACGCTGAGTACGATATTATAATTACGGATGGCATTCTTCCGACACTTTTGAACTTAGAAAAAAAAATTTTGGAAACTTAATGTGTGGAATATGATTTTTAAATATCGTAAAATGATTTAAAATCAAATCAATATTTAGGAAAAATTCTTTTTCAAATTTTTAAGGCGTTTGGGGTTTGAAATTTTTTCAGAAGAAATAAAAATTTTCAAAGTTTGCATCGCAGTAATTTTTTTAAAAGTTTTCTTTTTTTCTATATATAAGTGTAAAAAAGGCATGAAAACATTCATGTACATTTCAAAAAGATTTAAAAAATTGTAGATGTAAACAATTTTTTCTGATAATGACAATTAAATAGAGGATTGATAAATGTTAATTAATTTTTCGATAAAAATAATTCAAATAAAAAATTTTTACTAAATTAACAATTGCAAAAAGTAATTACTGATTTAACATGTAGAATGTTAAAAAAATTTTAAGAACATTTTCTATGCATAATATAATGCAAAAAATATATTTTTCAAATTTTTATTTTGCATTGTTTCAAGGGGGAAGGGGGACCTGGAAAAGGGAAGGGGGCGTGGCTTGTGTCCGGATGTATAGACACTACCTTTAATTCAATCATTTTTATTCTTTATTTTGACGCAAATATTTATTTATTGAATAATAACTTGTAGGCAAGGGATAATATGCTTTTTTTAATCCTTACATAATTATTATTTCATATTTGTGCCTATTAATTTAGATCACTATTTATTTTAATACTAATAAAATTATATTACCATAATTATTATGTTTCATTTATAAAAAACTTTGATTTTCAAAAAATTTATTACCATACATGTATAGTTATTTGAAGTTCTATAAATATTTTTATTTTGACTTACTACTCCAGTTCTTTATGGACACTAGAACTTTAAAGATACGTTATTTCAAAATTCAGTTAGTTAAAAGTGCTTATACAAATTTGGGCACAGTTCCTTCAAATGATCGGTGTTCATACAGAAACTTTTAAATTACATGCCCTTACTCTCAAATGCGTGACAGTCCCTTCCTTATGTTTTAAATATGCTTTTTACAGGTACCGATACTGTTTACACAGGATGTCCAGTGAAGACGTGTGATGAAATTCCCATCCATTTCCCTCATACTTCTTAAAAATTCCCGTACATATATCAGACTCAAAAATTGCTTTATGGTATGTTTCTATAAAAATGAGACTTCTTATGTACATAAAATATACACATAATAAAACTCTAGAACAGAAGCACAACAATGAAACTTTTATAATATAAGTTTTATTCTCTGTGATTTGTTCACAAAATAAGGTAATTACATAATATAATTCTTTGGTTAGATTCAGGTATAAAGTGTATAACAAATGCATATGTATATTCAGCTCACTGCTGGTGATAAGCTTTTAGTTTGTGAAAAAGATAACCAAATAAACATCTTATATCGTTGCCTAAACTTTAAAAATTAAATGAAAATCTGTACATTAAAAAACAAGCTATCACTTTAGGTCTTTCTTCTTAGTTTC
>JAUELO010000334.1:6783104-6793106 GCA_032357855.1 Amphibolips quercusostensackenii
CAAGAAGGGTTTTGGATTGAAAGATTGCGTGTTGAAGATAATAGAAGTAAAGAAGTGAGTAATATTTTGTGTGATAGAGTTTATTTTGTGTGGCGTAAGAGGTTAGGTTGGTTTGTAAGACATGACGAGTGGGGTAGGGGGAGCGGTGCAGCCCAGTGGAAACGCCAGGGTAGGATAGGTAGAATAAGGTAGCAGGGTGAGGTAGTATTGTGGCGGTAAAAGTTACGCAAGTTGCATAGGAAAACGTATAATCAACCCTAAAAAAAATCCGAAAATGTTTAGGACACCACCGAAAAAAGGTCAGAATGGAGCGCGGAAGAAAGACAAGGGGAAAGAGGGAGACAAATGTGAAGGTAGAGGGCCCAGAGAAGATGAAAATTCAAAAGTGGACGAAATGCGTAAAATGATGATAGAGGTAATGCAGATGAATGAAAAAAGGCAGGAAGAAAGAAGGGAAGAAATGAAACATGAAATAATAAAAGAAATGGCCGAGCTTAAAAAAGAGATAAGAAAATAGAAAAAAGTTAGGAGAAATTTGAAAAAAAAGGATGCAGACATTAGAACAAATATTATAAAAGCAGGAAGAGTCTAGTAAAAAGGTAAAACAGTAAGAGAGTAGGATTATAAAGATAGAAAACTCAAGCAAAGAGTCTTGTGGTGGGGAGAGTGGGAGTGAGGAGATGGAAAGGCTAAGGAAAATAGAATGAAAAATAAAAAGGAAAGAGAGATACGAAACAAGAAAAAAAATAGTGATAAAGGGTCTAAGATTGGGAGGAAAAAAACTGAGGAAAGGAGTGGAAGATGTGCTCAAAAGGGTAGATGCTAAGGTAAATATAGATAAAATGCGAAGTGTAGGAAATAAAAGGCGAAGAGGAGAAGTAATGTTATTAGTGAAACTGAAGAATTGGGAGCGTAATAGGGAAGTGATGACAAAGAAAAGGGCCTTTCATGAAAGCTCAGAGAGAATAGAGGATGATTTGACATAGGTAGAAAGAAATATGCAGTATAAGTTAAGGAAAATAGCGGGAGAGGAACAAAGTAATAGAAAAAGAACATGGGTTAAGTATAGAAAAATACAGATTAAAGGTGTTTGGTGGGATTGGGATGAAAAAAGAGAAGAGATAGTAAAAAATAAGATGCCGGGAAACTAGGAAAGAAAGGAACTCATGATAAAAAACAAGAAATAGTAAGAAACTAGAAGAGGGGAGAAATGGAAGATTAAAAAAATTGAAGATATGTTACTGGAATATAGCAGGCTTAGAGAAAAAGGATAGGGAGTTTAATAACAATTTGACGCCATGGGATGTCGTAGCAATAATGGAGACGTGGTTAGATGAACGGGAATGGGAAAGAGTAAGGGAAAGGCTACCAAGAGGTTAAAAATGGCAGGTGCAAAATACGAAGAGGAAGAATAAAAAAGGCTTATTAATGGAAGGAGTAGTGATGGGATTAAGGAGAGAATGCATAACAGGGACGGATAATAATGAGATGAAAGAACAGGAAGAGGGATTAATAGCGAAAGAAGTAAAAATAGAAGGGACGAGGTGGAAGAGAGTGAAAGTGTATGTAAACAGTGACATGCAGGTTTAAATCAGAGATGATGAGAGAATTGATGGAAGAAAGTAGGGAGAAGATTAGCCTTATGATAGAAAAAGATTTCAATGCGAAAACAGGAGATAGAGGAGGAAGAGGATGAGAAGGAGAGAGGGAAATATATTCCAAAGACAAAATACTGAATAGGGAGAAAAAGAAATTTTTAAAGTGTTTGGAGGAGATGGGATGGTTGAGGGATGGCCAAGTCGATTCCGATTCCTTATAAGAATCGATTCTTGGTGCCGATTCTTCGATTCCTCGAAATCGATTCTTGATCCCGAGGAATCGGTTTCAGGAATCGATTCTTCGTCGAAATCGTGTTCGATTCCGATCACAGAGCTGACGGGAAATTAAATTAAAATTCACTATCTAAGCGTACAAAAAATTAAAAAAAGGTTATAAACTTTCTAAAAAAAAACATTTTAAAATCAATTGAAATTCATATTCATTTTACTGTTTTTAATGTCCGCAAGAAACCTCTAAATACTGCCCGCGTACAAGTTAAAATTTTGTATAAACGCGGGATTTTTTCAGGAGTGAGGGGATATTGGAATCGGAATCGATTTCCACTTTCGATTCTCCGGAATCGACGCATATAGTTAGAATCGAGAATCGATTCTCACCGAGCATTACCCATCCCTATCACCTGGCACACACCTTGTGATACTTTAAAATGTCCGTCAAAATCTTGTTCACGGTAGTTTAAGAGACGTCGCTTATTAGTTTTGCAATCTTTTGCACAGTCACACGCCGATCCACAAGCAGAAGTTCCTTAACTTTCGTCACTGTCTCGTCCGAAACTAATAGACGCCCGCGGCCGGCCTCGTCGTGCACGTTTATACGGCTTTCTGCAAACCCCTTGCACCACTTCTGCACACTTTTTATGTTCATATACTGTTCTCTATACAGATTAGTCAATTGGCGATTGATTTCCATAGGGGATGACCCCTTTAAACCACAGAAATCTAATCATTGAACGCAATTCACACTTGGCGGTAGCGTCGATTTTTTCTTCTATCGTTAACGGCTGCTAAGCCAAGACTGAGCGTCGCAGCGAATGTGGACCGGACAGAATAGTGGTGGAGGAAGTAAGGAACACGGCGCTGTTGTCAGATTTATGCTAGTTTGCTCTGTTGCAACGGCAGCTAGTTGGAGACCTCAATTTACGGACAACCGTCGTACATCAGCAATAATTCCATATGGCTTTAAGTTATTTCAGCGGACATAAATAATTAAACAACATAAATAATTACAAATTATTTGAAGTGACTTCAAACTACATTACTCATTTTTTTTAGCTAGTTGTCGTGTAGAACGTTATCATATGCTTACATGCATCCTATAATTTTCCTTCCAATAATCATAGGATATGTTTTCAAGAGGAGTAATAAAAATCCAGGGTCTAAGGGACAATCTCACTGCCTCATTTTTTTCCTGAAGTACGAATGAATCGGACTGGCTTCCAATAAGCACAGAATGTTCTCCTCTAGCTACTAATCCTAATCCATAAGCAGTTTCGTTTAAAGCTTCGTTGACACCAAAATTATCATCGCACAACAATCTTCTGTGAACCTGTAACGTGCAATTTTATTTTTAATAGTGAACAAAAATGGAATACTGAATTTGAAATTTTCTCAACATTAAAATCCTTTAAATCAAGTTCAGGTTAAATAATGATAAATAATTCATGAAGTAGTTCATTACCATCAGTTCAATTTCACCATCCCTTAAGCTACTGCCTCCTTGTGCTCTGTCAGTGAGTACAGCCATTTTTAATTTTCTTGCTTCATCGCTTATGGAAATTTTAGTTGTTACTGGATAATAATTCCCAGCAACTGGCTCTTCGAGATCTAACTCCCATGTTGGTCGCTTATTTCTTCTTCGTTTCAACATTTCTCGACCATTGCTGTCTGTGAAAAATTCTCCATTTGATCGCAAGTCTGTTGTATATTTGGCTATTACTTCTTTCCCAATACCGTCACTGCAACAATTAATTAATAAAATATTCTAATGATAAACACAGGACGGAAGTTTAATTCAGGAATTCTAATAAAAAAATCTGCTGAATAAATTTATTTCAGTTAATAAGTACGTCTCGCAGGAGAGTTTAGATCCTTGAGGGTTTTAGGACATCTTCACCAAATGCTTCACTCTTAATTTTATTTGTAATAAAACGTGATTTTCAAAAACTGGTATTTAAACGATAAAATCTTACTTGATATCAATGGGACCAACTAGCCAGCTAAATTCGATTCTTTCTTCTCCCTCGTAAACTCTGACAACCTGGCTTATCCACTCGTTAACGACCAGATGAAGCTCTTCCACCAAGGTACCTATAATTTAATTTTTTTTTATAACAATTAATGCTGTTTTCATTTTTAATACAATTCTAATATTTGTACTCTTCAGGTAACTTCCAAAAAACTATCTACAGCAAGGCCTCAAAGTGTGTAGTGAAAAATTAAATTTATTTTTTGAGGAAAATTTCCAGTTTTAGAAAGTAATATTTTAAGAGTATTAGAAATAAACTTCAATATAAAAATGAACTTCTAAAGTCCCATTTATTTATCGCATAATTTACACTGGTTCTTGCATGCCCTTGTTTTACCCCTTTTTTGTTTTTTTTTCGTTCGAATTCAAACTGAATTTTTCAAATCCAAAGAAAAAATCCAATTATTTTTTGTAAAAAGTTAATTTTTTGCGTTGAAAAGTCTACTATTATATCTTTGTCCAATAATTTTTGTTTTAATTAAAATTTCTTATAATTTTGTTAAAGATTTGATTACTTTCTTACAAATTTAACTATTTTATTAAAAATTAACTTTTTTGTTAAAAATTCATCTCTGACGGTAGAAATTTCAGCTTCTTTATCAAAAATGAACATTGGTTGACTTTTTTTTTGTGCTTTCTCACTTAAAATCCTTTCTTAGTTGAAAATTCAACCACTTTGTTGAAAATTCGTCTTTTTATTTGAAAATTTAACTATTTTCTTGAAAATTCGTATTTTGCTTAAGAATTTAACAATTTGGTTAAGAATGAACTTTTTGGTTGAAAATTTTGATGTATTGAAAAAAATTAATTATTTAAAATGAAAACTATACAACTTAGTTAAAATTTTTTTAGCTTTCTCACTTAAAATTCTTTATCAGTCGAAAATTTGACTCTTTTGTTGAAAATTCGTATTTTTTTGTTCCATTTAAATGTTTTCAATATGCAATGAATACATTTTTATTTTTTTTGAAATAGCAAATATTATTTTTTGTTAAGAATTTATTTTTTTTAATAAGAAAAATTAACAATTTTGTTTAAAAGTCATTCTTTTTGGTAAAAAATTTACCTATTTTGTTGAATATTTGTCTTCTAATTTGAAAGTTCAACTATTTTGTTGAGTATTCGTGTTTTAATTTGATAATTCATCTATTTTGTTGAAAATTTGTCTTTTTTTTTAATTCAACTATTTGGTTAAGAACAAACTTTTTTGTTAAAAATTTTAATGTATTAAAAAAATGTATTATTCAACATGAAAATTATACTATTTTTTTGCTTTCTTACTCAAAATTCTTTCTTAGTTAAAAATTAAAATCTTTTGTTGAAAATTCGTATTTTTTTGTTCTATTCAAATGTTTTTATATGCATTGGAAATATTTTTATTTTTGTTGAAATAGCAAATGTTATTTTTTCGTTGAGAATTAATTTTTTTATTAAAAAATTCAACAATCTTGTTTAAAAGGCATCCTTTTTTGGTAAAAAAGTCTTTCTTTTGGTTAAAAATCAAACTATTTTGTTGAAAATTTATCCTATTGTTTGAAAATTCAACTATTTGCCTTGAATTTTTCTTGATTCTCACTTAAAATTCTTTTGTTGTTAAAAACTTGTCTGTTTTGTTAAAAATTCATCTTTTCTTCTGTTCAATTCAAGTGTTTTTAATATGCAATAAAAATATTTTTATTTCTGTTAAAATAACAAATGTTATATTTTGCGTTAAAAATTTATTTATTTTTTTGGTAAAAAATTCAACTATTTTGTTAAATATTTGTCTTCTAATTTAAAAATTGGACTATTTTGTTAAATATTCGTCCTTTAATTTAAAAATTTAACTATTTTGTTAAAAATACGTCTTTTATTGGAAAATTGAACTATTTGGTTAAAAACAAACTTTTTTGTGAAAAATTCTGATGTATTAAAAAAATTTATTATTTAACATAAAAATAATAATAATAATAATAAAATAAATAAAATAATAATAAATAAAAATAATAACATAATAATAATTATGTTAAAGATTCGTATTTTTTTGTTCTATTCAAATGTTTTTAATATGCAATGGAATTCTTTTTTTTTCGTGCAATAAGAAATGTTACATTTTCGTTAAGCATTCATCTTTTTCGTTTAAAAATTCAACATTTTTGTTAAAAAGTCTTTCTTTTGGTTAAATATCAAACTATTCTGTTAAAAAATCATCTTATTGTTTGAAAAATTCAACTATTTGCCTGGAATTTTTCTTGTTTCTCACTCAAAATTCTTTTTTTGTTAGAAATTTGTCTCTTTTGTTGAAAATTTATCTTTTCTTTTGTCAAATTAAAGTGTTTTAAATATGCAATGAAAATATTTTTTTATTTTTGTTGGAATAACTAATGTTATATTTTTTGTTGAAATTTTTTTTTTTTAATATTTGTCTTCTAATTTGAAAATTCAACAATTTTGTTGAATATTCGTCCTTTAATTTGAAAGTTTAATTATTTTGTTGAAAATACGTCTTTTATTAGAAAATTCAACTATTTGATTGAAAAAAAAACTTTTTTGTTAAAAGTTTTAATGTATTGAAAAAATGTATTATTTACCATGAAAATTATACCTTTTTTTTGTTTTTTATTAAAATTTCTTTCTTAGTTAAAAATTGGACTCTTTTGTTGAAAATTCATCTTTTCTATTGTTCAATTTAAGTGTTTTTTATACGCAATGAAAATATTTTTATTTTTGTTGAAATAACAAATGTTATATTTTTCGTTAAAAATTAATTTTTTTTTGGTGAAAAATTTCACTATTTTGTTTTTTTTCTGTTGAAAATTTGAATATTTTGTTGAAAATTCATATTTTCCATTAAAAATTCAACTATTTCGTTAAAAATTTCAACAATTTAATTCAAAACAAACTTTTTTCAAAATTCAACTGTTTTGTAAAAAAATTTGTTATGTGACTAAAAATTTCACAATTGGTTTTGAAATTTTTCTTCCTTTATATTCGAAATTCCTTTTGAGTAGAAAATTTGACATTTTTTAAAAAACTCATCTGCTTGATTAAAAAATTCACGACTTTTTGAAGATATTTGATCTTTTTTGGTTCAAAATTCAACTCTTCAGTTAAAAATTATCTGTTTTGGGTAAGAATTTAAGTTTTTTTAAAATTCGTTTTATGCTAGAAAAATCGTCCTTTTAGGTTAAATATTAAACTTTTTTATTAAAAATTCGTCTTTTTTGTTGAAAAGTTCACTATTTGTTTACAAATTTTTTTTTTTTTTTAAAGCAATCTTTTTTTGAATATTTAATGAAATGGCGTACGAACCTCGGAAAAGTTGGGCATTTCCATTATAGTAAAAATCTCTGATTCCAGTAGTTACATTTGGTCTGAAGATATAGGCACCAGAAGCACGACCGTTGGTTCCAGCCATCCACGGTCCTGGGTATTCACTTGCCACTCCCTCATAGTAGTAGAGTGATTGTGTTAATTTAACTCCTCTTTGAATTTTAGATTCAATAATTACTTTTCCATTCGTGTCAACACTGATACCAAATGCCTGAAAAAAACGTGCGCGGTCAGTACTCGGATGGGTGACCGTTCGGGATGGTTGCTTAGTAGACTTTGCTCTGCGTTTAACTACTTTAAAGGATGTTTCACGCCGAAGATAAATGTAAGATATTTTCAGAATTTTTGGAAATCTTTTTAAATGTTATCTTAAAATTAATTTTCAAACATAAAAATCATTACAATTTTTCTAAAACTTCTAAATATTTTTTAAAAAGATATGAATTTCCCTAACATTTTTTTAATCCTGCAAAATAAAAAAAATTGGCCTAAAATCTTGCAAAATTTAAAGTTTTCGCTGTAATTAATACTAGTTTAAAAATTATTATTTTATTATTCATTATGTTACTCTAATACACGTTTATCATCCTTAGCAATAGAGTGTTATTTTGGGAAGACCTTTAGAACTGATAAAAAAAATATTTAAATACAATCACTATTCATGATAAATAATGAATAATAGTTAAAAATAGTAATAACGAAATTTCCTTCTTACTCACCTTACTTGATGCATAACTATTTCGATTTTGGTTCAAATCGTTCGCTTGAGCTCCATTTTCCTGATCAATTTTGCTAACATAATATGACAAATAACCTAAAGGAGGTATTCCAGTTGCCAAAAATACAAGTTCATATGAAGCAGATGATTCTCGACCAGGAATTCTTTTAATTGTTGCCGAAATTGGTACTACTTGTGTTACTACTTCGTTTCCTGTAAGAATTTTTATTTTATGGTGCATACTATTGATGTCCGCTAAGTGTATTTATAAATATAAATTATACTTAGTCGACATCAAAAATTCTACCTTTTGTTATCTGTATATCCTAACCTCAGCTGCCAGAAAACTTAGAATTCCGAGTCGCACATCCCCGTAAAAACTGTGAAGTCTTCTTTGCAACCCACCGCGTAAATTTGAACTTGACGGGCCCAAACAAATCGCACAAGACCCCCACTTAGTTATATCAATAAAACTATTCCTGCTAGTAAGCTTGTGCGTGTTAAGCGCAAACCAATCCGCGTGACTCTACCAATGACCCCACTCGCCTGCGTCGCGATTAATGCGCGACTGCTGAAGCGAAGTCCATAAAAGCACGGTCTTCGAGAAGTGGATGATTTTCGGTTTCTGAACAGTGTGGTGAATTATATTTAGTGTAGTGAATTATATACAGTGTGGTGCGAAGGCGTGTAGCGCGCGTTACCATACGAGTTCCTCGAGAGGCACAAGTGGTGGCCCAGGAGATGAAGGCGTTTGGCGCGCGTCTCCTGTAAAATCGCCGAAAATGGACGTTGAACAGTGGGGCTTCAGAGCCGCTAAAAGGCCCAGAAATGAAGTCGAAAACGGGACTTCAGTTCCTCTTACTAATCGATTTAATGTCCTCTAGAACAATGAGGACCTGGATAGAATGGATGACGACCAGGAGAATAAAACGGAAGTCAATGATAGAAACAGCAAAGCAACATGCAATAAAGAAGACAAAAAGAAGAAGAAAATGCCTCCAATCGTCATTACACATGAACTAGAAGACTATACAGGATTTGTCACTACCCTAAAGAGTTTCATTGAAGGGGAACCAAAACTACATTATTCTCCCCAAGGTTTAACGGTATATGCTACAAATAAGACTGACTATGATATAATAATTAGAGAATTGGAAGTGATAGACTGTAATTTCCATACCTACGCAACCAAAGACATGAAGACTAAACGAAGGGTAGCCAAGGGGCTTCCCTCCATTACGCAAGAAGAGCTGACAGCTGACCTGGAACGCCAAGGAATCAAATGCGTGAAAATTGCTACGCTCAAGACCTGTGATAACTCACCAAAAACCAGGGATAAGACGCTAATAACCAAGGATGAAACTGCAACGCAACCCACCTACCTAATCGACTTTCCGCATAATACGGATCTGAAAAAAGTTAGAAATGTTCGATACTTATGCTACGTGCGAGTATTTTGGGAACGATACAGGAACAAAAGAAAAATTACGCAATGTCATAGATGTCAAAGGTTTGGACACGGAACCGCCTATTGCAAAAATATACCTAGATGCGTCAAGTGCGACAAATTGCATCTGACAGCGGAGTGCAAGAAACAAAAAGATAAACCGGTCAAAGGCACCAACTGAAGTGGATCGCATCCAGACAATTAGAGCAAGTGCCCTGAATACCTGAAGCACTTACCAAAGGGGAAAAACAGACGTAGACCTGCCAACCTGAAGCAGCCGCAAACGAGGACAGCGACTGCACTAGCGTACACAAGCAGAAGCTTCCCAACACTATCTGCCAATAGAAGGAGGGAGTCAACAGAACCATAGCCAGCATCAGTCTGGAAAACAAATTCTAGTCAGCGCCATATAGGGACAAGCAATCAAGGACACGAGCTTGCTGACCTGCAAGAACTTATGGCGGAAACAAAATGACTGAACCAGATCTGCAATATAGGTAAGATGTTGGGACTCGTTAGGGAGCTTAATAATAAATTAATTCATTGTACCAATGATATTGATAGGCTACAAACGTTTTATATAGCTTTAACCAATCATGGCTGTAAATAGTTTCAAGCTAAGAACCCTGAACATTACACATTGGAACGCCAATGGTCTAAA
>JAUELO010000334.1:7635985-7646162 GCA_032357855.1 Amphibolips quercusostensackenii
TCCCCTTGGCTAGGTTCAAATGTTGTAGTACCCTCAGATTCAGAGAGGAAGGCAGAAATATCCACGCAAGGCTGCAATCTCACACTCAAATAAAGGCGTTTACAAATATTTATTTCTGAACCCTGCTTCGAGATGCATAATTAGAAACGACTGCTGATTGTGCGGTTGCCATAAAGTCTATTTGTAGATTTTAGGTTTTGCCTGATGCCATTCCATCTTTGCCGACCCATAAGTTTCTCTGCACATAACTTCATCATTTCGATCTTTTATTTCTGAAAAGAATCTTTGACCTATCTAGGAATCTCATATGATACCCAGATACTCTATCTGTCTTGTAGGTTTTAAAACTGACTTTTTAAAATTTGCTTTCCATCTTAGGAGCGTCAGGAACTTTACTGTTTCCCTGAGCTGAAGTCTCAGGAGATGTAGGTCCTGGTTTGCAAAAAGAAAACGTCATGGTAATGGGATCTGAAGATCTCGAATACGCCACCTGGTGGCAAAATCGAAAAGCCTTAAAACTAGGTAGATTTTGACGGGAAACATAGGCGAATATACCACAATAGTTTTTTTTAAAGGTCTTAGAGTGTTTTTTCAAACAGTGAAACCGAAAAAAATAAACACTGATGAATTAATATTTACAAATAAAATAAGTCAAACTTCATCAATGGAGTTTTCGCCACGAAAATCGAAGAGCAAAGTATTTTGTTGTGTGTTTGGTTGCTCTTCTACTGATCGAAAGCATGAAACTGTTCGATTTTTCTATTTTCCGAAAGCTGGTGAATCATTGGTGACATTTAAAAGTGTGTTTGAAAAACCTGAAAAAATCGATAGACGAAAAGCATGTCAAATCATCTTAAAAATGGGTGAAGAAACTACCGAAACCATAAGGGTCTGTTCCTTGCACTTTTGCAAAGAAGACTTTTTCTTGACAGGTGAGTGCAATTATGTTCTGAATAAATTAAATAGTACAAATTAAATAATTAAAAAAAAAGATTGCAATTATACCTAGTTTGTTGAAATTATTTCATTTTATTTTATTCCAAAAAAACATAACCTTTCAAAAATATAATATCTTGCTATTTATTTTTGCAAAGAATATGATTCATTTTGCGAATTCTTTGAATGTTCCATATGAGTGAATAATGAGTAAATACTGCTAATATGTTAATGATATATATTTATTCATTTGCTTATTTATTTATTAGAAATTAATTATACTTTGCAGATTATTCTTTAAATCTTAGACGGTTGTTAAAAACTGCATTTTTTTCAATTCAGTTGCCAATTTAAACAACTGATACAAAAAAGCTGTCTGAGAAAAAAAGATAGAAAACTATGCTAGGAATTAAAGGACCACCAAACGTCACGAGGATGTTGTTGAAGAAGTAAGTGACGTTTCTTTGAAAAATAAGAATATTGATTCTGCAACCGAAAAGTCTGCACTTGTTGATAACTCTGACAGCATTTCTGTTATTGATATTCCAAATAAAAAAATAACTCGAAATCAAGACATGAATGCTAATTTAAGTCGTTCTTCATTTGTTGATGTGGGTGTCCAAGTAGATGCTGATTCGTTCCCTAAAAAGATCGCTGATGTGAAGGTACAAGTAACAATCGGAGATTTACGCAACCCTAGTTTCTGCGATAATATCATGTCTGATAAAGAACTGAGTACAGTAACAGAAATCGAAAAAATGGAAATTTTAGACAGTCGTGTAAAGATTGTCAAAATTATAGCACCTTGTTTTCAGTTTTACATTGCAAAATTAACTATTAGAGAACGGATCATAATGTGTTTATTGAAATTTAAGCATAATCCAAGTTACGCGCTTTTAACAGTCTTGTTCAGAACATGCACCGAAAGACACTGTCAAAATTTTATTTTAAATATGATTGACATATTGAGTTTTTCTCTAAAAGACTTTAAGAAATCTCGAATTATTCTCGATTGCACTGAAATCGAAGTACATAAGCCTAAAAACCTATGTTGTCAGTTAGCAAAATATTTGTTTTATAAAATCAAATATACGATAAAATATATGACAGGGGTTACCCATGGATTTGCTTTAGATGAAGCCATATTTGATCAGAGTGAATAAATTAAATAACTCAAGAAAAGCGATGCAGACCATAACAGGAAACAAAGTATCATGGAGGACAAAGGTTTCCTTATAAATGACGTGCGTAAAAACTATGCAATAAAATTAATCAGACCACCATTTATGAGAAACGAAATCCAATTTTCAGAAAAAAAAGCTTTGGAAAATTGTAACATTGCTAGTGCAAGGGTGAACGTCGAAAGTGACAACCAGAGACTGAAAGTTTTCGCAATACTCAGGTCTAAAATGCCCTCATGCCTAGTTTCGAAGTGCAATAAGATCATGCTAATTTTGTGTGCAATTGTTAATTTGAGTTCGCCAATTCTGATTCTTTTAGAATGATTCCGAACAAATTCCTACAAACAAAAATGTTGAAGATAAAACCTAAGCTCAATTAGTTGTACGAATAATTGTTTTATAAGAAAGGTTATGAAGATGTTATCAATATTTGTTTTTATTTTTTTAATTTAAAGTCCTTCTTTAATGCATACATTATAAATCATATGACAAAAATAAGCATTTTTAAAATCAGAAAGCATTTCGTTCAGAAATTCGTGATCAATGTCAACTGATATTACTTTACAGGTGGCTTCGTGCGAAGCATAAATAACAAAATCAGTTTTTTTAAATTCAAAATCGCCACGCCCAATTAAATTTGTGCATAGTTTTTGTACCGTTTTTTCATAATAATATCAGGTTGATTCACGTAGGTTTAAGTTTTTAGAAGTGCTTCTATAGTCTTCTGCTTTACAAGATACCGACACTTGATTTTGATAATTTATCTGGCACACCATTTTGTGTGAATTTCACTACATCTGGCGAATATCCTAGCCTAGAATTTCCAGGAGAAACTAATAAACCTAATTGAATTACATTTACTTTGTAATTTTGTTCATAAACTTGTCGCGTAAAGGGTTTGATTTCAATTCCATGTATCATCATGCCAGTCAAAACTAACTAAGGATAAAAATAGTTAATAAATTTCTTGTGCCAATCAGGATTTTTATTTTCAGTATATGTGAAAATCTCGTAGCAACGTAAATTGAATAGTCTATATTTTCTTTCTACTTATCAACTTCGTAAATGATGAGAGTTTCTTCGCAAATGGTACAAGGATCATCACTTAGACGACTCAATATATATTCGCAGCAACTCTCCAACACTTCACCTACTTCGAATTCGGACAATTTTTCCTCAAACTCTGGAGGCTGATGACGAAAAAAAGCTTCTAATTCAGTTGAACTACTTAAGTTATAATTATCATCATGTGATTCGGGAAACAAAGGTTCATGTCGGCCAAATTTGTTTCAAGCAAACAAAACGAAAAGCTCATTTCACATTGTAGAAGCCAATTTACAGGACCTAAATATGCTAACACTTAAAATTAGTAAATAATTATTTTAAATTTTATTATATTTAAATTAATTATCTTGATAACGCCTTAATTATTATTATATTTTTAATTTATTCCACTTTAAGTATAAATATGTGGATTGAATTATAAAATCTTCGAAAAATTGTTTTTTGTCACAAATTCAAAATCTCCTCATATGATGAGAAAGTGTAAAAAAATGATTTTGCGCGCACTTAGATTTAAAAGTAAATAAAAAAATAAAATATATTAGTTCATACAACTAAACGAAGTGAAAGTTGATAACAGAATGTAAAAATCAGAACAGTTTCATACACCACTCGCCGTTTGGAACAGTAAAAATATTTAAGTTTACAAAAGTAACCGAATTAAAAATCGAGAACAGTAAAAAAAGCCTAACAAATTCGTCAATTACTTGCCACATAACAAATGCATGACAGTATAAGTTAACAAAACTGCGAAGCAATATTTCAAAACTATTTTTAAAAACCGAAGCTTTTTCATGGCTACTTAATGAGAGAAAATAAAAAATTTGCGTTCAAAAACGTTGAACGTTTTTGCTGCTTGTTTCCCCTATTGAAAAAAATCCTCATGTTATTTTTGGATGAAGAAAGCACGAGAGTGTGAGCGAGGATTTTTACATTCCTCGAAGAAATCTTGCATCTTGGACTCAGAAGATCAATCCTCGCGGAATCCCTTGAGGAATTTGAAAATCCTTGCGAATCTCATCATGTTTTCTTTGTCCAAAAATAACTCAACTATTTCTATCAGGATTTTTTCAATAGGGTCGATGTCAGGGTAAAAATTTTTATCCATGCATGTGTTTTGCTAAGGCCGAATCGGGATTACAATGAAATAAAAGGTATTTAATTAAATCCTCTTGGTCTCCTGATGTTGACATGGGATATTCTTTCTTAAAGTTTTTAACAAAACATTCGTGATTTTTAAGAGGTGCTAGTTCGTATTTCTGCAAACAAAAATCTTGAGGTTGACCCAGTACTTCAGTGTCCTTTCTGAAATGTAAATCAAGTACTTAAAATAAATAAAAAACCTTATAATACATTTACAGCATTTACTGATAGTATGAATCGAGAAATCAAACAGAATAAAGTAAAAAAATTAACAAAATTGAAACGGATTTTTAAAATTGTTACACTGTCTAAAAAAAATTGAAGAAAAACAGTTATAATCATGAAGTAGTTATATTTTTTATTCTTTAATACTTTTTTAGCATTCCGAGTGCAAATAATCATAACAGGTTCCAAATGAAAATATTATTTTCGGTATACAAATATATCAACATAACCTCAAGTCTGAAAAAAGCTACTGCTATTTTATCATTCAAGCTAATATGAATTAAATTTCGCATTAAAATTTTGATAACCAATATTTTATTTCGAATGTTTATGAGGGAAAAAATTAAAAAATTTATTATTTAAACAACAAGAGTTTAAAACATTAACGGTACTAACATGTTCAGAAACATTAATGTAGCAACTACGAGTTTGCATTTCTGACTGGATCCAGCTTTACGCGTACATTGCATTTTTTGAACGCCACCATTAAACTATAAGGTGCCTCTTATTTCGTGGTAAGCACTTTTCAACTTCGAAGTTTGTGAACAAAAGGCAGTGATAAAAACCAAAGTTTGATTTTCCACCTCTTTTCCGCAAAATAGAAGGTGTCCTGCATGTAAAACTCTTTCTCCTTTAACGAAGTTTCTGCATGTAGGTGTGGATTTCGTTAAATCACAAATTAGAGCTATTGTTATTTTCATTTTTAATGTTTGGAAATAATTTTCAATGTTTTTGCATGAGTCTTTTGAGAAATCTACCTACTTTCGCCGATCATATTGCTTTTTGCCGATAGTGGCGCCCTTAAGAATTCAGATCCCTAATCCTCTACTCTCATTTCCTTTTCCCTTAGCTGACTGGCTACCCAGTTTGATATTTTTGAAACGGCTAGGGGGTCGCTGGAAAGACCAAAGAGCTAGGTCGTCATGCAGTATGTTTTTCATCGATAACTCATAGTTAGATAAGGTCTGTGTGATTCCTTTGGTGGCACATGCAAAAAAGCCTGTGACAGGTCTACCTTTGCTAAATAACTGTTTATTTGAAGGAAATTTGGGATTTGCAAATGACTTATCAACCGAAATTTTCGTGGATGAAGATATTGGTTTAGACGCTTGACGTTGAATAAAGGTCTCTACGAACAGTCTGATTTGGGTATCAAAACATGGTTGATAAGAACCCGGACAGAGAATCCAGTTTCTTCTAAAATTCCGCATTGAGAAATGCCGTTAGTTCTTTGTCCATGTTGTAAGACGGTTTTGTCTCCATTCGCATGCAGAAATTTGTGGGCAATTTTATCATGGGCGGTTTTTTCATGAATGGTATAAAATATCCTTTTATCACTCGGATGATGGAATCTGTTGCTCCGAGTTTGATTTGCCTCTTGAAATAAGGTTGTAATTGACTCACTGGAAATTTCATTTGACTGTGTGAACCAGAAGCAAGAAGTTCTGGATGTTAACCACAGGTATGTTGGAAAAGTTTGTCTAAGGTATTTCTAAAAGAAGCTTCCTTTTTAAGAAAAAGATTATTTAAATTGTCACCAATAGCTAGGTGCTTTTTAACAAAGATAGAAAGAGCCTCCCGATATTCTTTTCTTTATCGCAGTAAACCATGTAAAATGGTACCCAGCGAAATATCAAATTTGGTTAGAAGGTCTAAGTAAGGTGTAGAACCTCCTATTCCGGTTAGTTGTGTGTTAACTCATAAGGCTGAAAATACAGAAGCAGCATACAGTTTCTTTTACGCTTTTATATAAAGATTCTTATTCCACGATACATTACTAAAACATTGACAATGAATACCATGATTTGCTATCTCTTCCAAAGCTTTTGGAACTGTTAGCTCCAACTTCTTAGTTGGAGGCAAAAAATTCATAATCTGTTTGTTAACGTTGAGCGAAAAAGATGAATCAAGTTTCTTGAAGCTGGAAGTTTGACAAAATGATGACGTGTTTGTTAAATCATGATTAAAATCATTATCAGAGGAAGAACTTTTTTCATTAGAAAATCAGTAGGTTCTCTATTCGCTTTGGTTTCTCTTCTAAAGCAATTAACCTCAGAAATTTAGAAGGTGATCGTTCATCAGACCGAGAACCTGTAAGAGAAAAACGCTTCCTACCACGTTTTTCAATAATTGGAGTTTTATTTCCAAGAACATAATCCTTTGCCAAATGACAAAAAGATTCTTCTCTTAAAATAAGTAAAGCATTTATATTCGCAGCAGAATTTGAAAATAACTTGCCTTGAGCAGTTAAGCCTTCCGGCTTTCTTGATGAGAAAGGTGGTTCTTATGTTAGGGCCCTGAGAAAAGGACAATCCGGCATGGCTAGTTCATGTTAAAAAAGACTTTTCACTCGCAAATTTTGCGTAAGGTTAGAAAGACCTTATAATTTCTACCGTTTATAGAGCGAAGCTGATGGCATTGAGCAAGTAGGAATCAGGAACATTTCCCACCAAATCTTCTTTGGAAAAATCATTAATCTTTCATGTTTTCCAATCATTAAGCAGATTTTGAATCGCCAAATTTTTAAGCTTTTGCAAGGAGATAATGTTTGTTTCCTTTTTTTCATTAATCTTATATCTACATGCTTTTACACTCTTTCCCATTCTAAATCTCACCACTCTATTTTATTTTCTCTCCTTTTCAATCTTGTTCAGGTACTTAAGTTTCCCCTGCCTCCTACCCATTCTGTACCAGCTATTGCACCATGAATATGCGATTTTTTCCCATCTTTCCTTCCCTTGCCTCACCTCCATCTTTTCCTCTATTTCCTTTCACTCTCTAGCCCTTATTTGCAGACCATATTCAAACTTATTTCATATCTCTTATCCTCCCATTTCGAAAGTCCCACGTTACCACCTCTCTCTTTATCCATAACCTCTAGGGCACACGTTTGTGCAATCCTGCTTCCCTCTCTCCTTTTTAGTTTCTCTTTGAAGTTACAGGATCTTCTCATTCGAGTAACCACTATTTTTTCTCGTCCAATTTCTTGTCTCATCATCTTTTCCTGGGCAGTTTCAACTCACTTCAACAGCCTATTTGAAAAATCTCTTGTGTGCACTTTCCAGTCTCTTATGCTCTTTCAATCCCCAGATTTCCACTTCATAGCTTAAAATGACTATACCAACATGTAAAACATCCACATTCTTATCTTCTAGATGTCCTAAAACTTTTTTTATATAAACCCCATACTTGTTTCATTAATTTACTCGCGCATTCTAATCTCTTTCTCACCTGCAGCTCGCTTTCTCCTCTCATTTGAAACCCAAATACTTGGTAGCGAAACTCCTCAGGCAACTTCACCACCACCCTATTTATCTTACATTCTTACTCTACTTTACCTTTTTTATTTCTGAAACAATTCATCTTAGTCCTATTTACATTCAATGTTAAATCCTTTTCTCTCACATAGTCTTCAAACACTTTTATCATTAGACTAATACCTCTCTCATCGTCCTCTGCTAGCACTATATCATCTGAATATGCTAGTAAATACACTTTGCCTGTTCTTAATATCGTCCTCCCTTTCCTTTTTCTCTCAAAACTCTCCTCTAAATCTTCCAGAAAAATACTAAATAGAAATAGGCTGAACGAGCACCCTTGCCTTAGCCCTCTTTCTGACCAAAAATCCTCTCTTTTTTATCTTCTATCTTCACTCTTATTTTAGTATCTCCAGATATTTTATTTATCCTCTCCATTAAACCTTTATCTACCTCTCTCTCTCTTTTTCATGACTGTCTATAACACCATCCTCTTAAATGAGTCAAATGCTGCCTTAAAATGTAAAAACAGTGCTAGTAGTTTCCCTTTCTTCCACCCGAGGTTCCTATCGACTGGATAGTTGAGCACGTAGATGTTACCTGTGGTTCCCATCCCTTTTCTAATACCCGTTTGGTTGTGTGGCATACTTTCTTTTTCTTCCATCTGTTTTTTCAACCTCCCTCTAAGCACTTCCGCATGAATTCTAAATACTACCGACGTGCGATACCGCTATATTCATCTACCCTTGCACCATCTCCTTACTTAGTCAACAATACTAATAGCTTTGTCTTTCATTCCTTCGGCCACCCGTCTCCTATATATACCTTATTGCAAATCATCAACCTCTTTTCTTTCAGCCCTTATCCTCCATATTTCAGTGCCTTATTTTCCTAGCCATCTTTCTTTATTGTTTAGTTTTTTTTTCAATCTTGAAATCACCTCAATCACCCCTTCCCTACTAATCTCGTTTTCGCTGTCCTCGTCTGCCTCTACAACTTTTTTTTCTTCTTCTTTTGCCCTATATTCCACACCTCCAAACAGCCCCTTGAAGTGCTTAGTCCACTCTTATATTTCTATTCCTTTATTTATGCCCTTCCTTCCTCCTCTTCCCCTGTTTATCACTTCCCATTTCATTCCTTCCTTTACTGCTTTTTCGACCTCTTCCATATACTTTTCTGTCCCTTTTCTTTTCTCCTTTATCATTCTTTCGTTCTTTCTCTTTCTTTTTTTGACTCATCTTTTTTCCATTGCCCCTTTCTTCCCTCTTCTTACACTCTCTTTCATCCTCTCTTCACTTTTTCCACATTCATTGTCTCACGAACCTGTCCTAAACCCCTTTTTCTTCTCTCAGTCTTACCTCTCCCCTTACCTTATTAATCACTCTTTTAAGTTTTTTTGCAGCGTGTCTACTCCTTTCTCTGCTATGCTCCCTATCTTCTCGATTTTCATTTTTTCTCTTAATTTTCTCAACTTTTTTCCTCCCGAACTGACATTTTTTAGTTTTCTCTCCCTCTTTTTTCCCTTTTCTCCGTACCACGCTTTGGGCCTTTACAACTCTTTGTGGCGATTACCATAAAGTGCTGTGAGCCTATTACGTTGCCGACTTTAATTCTAACCATCAGTTTCCTTATTCTTTCTTATGCCAGAATGTAATGTATTACGGTGTCCCGTATAGCCGCGTACTGTATTCCCCTACCTTATCCCTCTGGTGCAGGAGCCTCCTGTCTTTCCGATCCGTTCTATTTTGTTTCGATTTTTTTATTAACACCTATTTTTCTTTATCTTTTACCTGTCCTCTCGTTCCCCGATCAATAAATTTGGGTCCCCCACTCCCTATTAGCACTAAGCTGTCCTCTTTTTCCTCTGTTTATTTCCTTATTGTTACCCATACTTCCTTTTATTCTCTTCTTCTGTACACGCTTACTACATTTACAATAACTTTTCATAATTTTATACTTTTACCCATTGTTCCGTCCTTTTCTTCTATATACTCTCCTCTTCTTCTACTACCACCATTTCTCTTCTTACCTCTGACACCATGCCACTATATGCTATCACTTTTACGTGCTCTTTCCTCGCTGCTTGCATCTTCCATACATGTGCTTTCAACAACATTCTTTTCATACCTTTCCACGCTATCTCATCCACCCACGTGTCACTCATCATTATGACATTCCACTTCTGCACTTCTTCCTAGAATCCTTTTTTTGAATCCTGTTACGTTTCAGAACACTGTTTTAACATCTATCTTTTTGCATTCCTCTCCTTTCTTTCTTGCATTTAAGTCCTCCTGGGGTGTGGGGGGGGGGGGGGGGGGGGGGGGGGGGGGGGGGGGGGGGGGGGGGGGGGGGGGGGGTGGGGGGGGGGGGGGG
>JAUELO010000334.1:7687008-7698218 GCA_032357855.1 Amphibolips quercusostensackenii
CGAATTTGGCCGCTTTTCCACGTTGAGCGTTAAAGTAGGCTCTAAATTTAAGCCTGCATTGGTGTACAGTTTTTATAATTATTAATACACACTTCGCGCACCCGGTCACTCACACATATAGTCGCACGCCTATATTTTTAAAAATCGCACTTGCTCAGGATTCGAACCCTTACCTAACTACCTAAACTCGCGTATTCTACCGCGCGTTCTAACTCACTTCGCTATCGACGCATATAGACTTTGGTTACAAAATTTTTGCCAAAAATTGTGAGGCAGCGTCGTATCAAGTCGTAGGGTAAGCCTCACCCATCTTTCAACTGAAAGTTGTTGAACTTAATGTTTCTTCAAATAAAACATCCTTCTGATGATTAATGAGTAGGTAGTTGTAAAGCAAATTAAAAATTTTCGAGAGACTTCAATTGAACATTTTCTATCTAGAAGTAATTTCGAATTTAATTTTACTTATTTTAACAAGGTTTTAAATTTTTTTTCTTAAAATTTTCAAAAAGTTTACAAAAAAATCCAATAGCAATAAGAAATAAACAAAAGTCAAGAGGAAAAATGTTTTAATAATCTCGATGACAAAAAACCAATTTCTGCTACACAAAACCCCCCACAAAACGTGCATTTTCAAATGTATCTAATCCTTTGATAATACTTTCTTACATGGTTTTTAACGTGAAATAGCACTTTCTAAACATTAATTTGGAATGTATGAAACAAAGATTTAAATTTTACTTATTTTAAAAACGGCTCGATACTTTTTTTGTTAAAGATTTAAAACACTTACAAACGATCTAAATGTAATATAGAATAAAGAAAAGTCAAGTACAAAATTGCTTTGATAACTTTAATGACAAAAACGATTTCTTGATATACTTGAAAAACTTGAAAAATATTCTTAAAAAACTTCTATAAAACGCAGTTTTCAATTTATATAATTTTTTATCAAACTTTTTCACTTAGTTTTGCATGTGGAATAACTTTATCAACACAATGATTTAAAATAAGTAAAATAAATAATTAAATTTTACTTAATTTAAAAAGGGCATGGTAGTAACAAAAAAATTCCTGTTATACAAAAACCTTCACAAAACGCATACTTTTTAATTGATATAATTCTTTAACAAAACTTTTCAAATAAGCTTTCAATTTAGCATAATAATTCTAATATTACCTATTTTGGAAGTTGCTTGATACTTTATTTTCCTCTTGAACATAAAATACCTTGAATTTAGAAAAAAAGAGAACTCTCTAAAAAAAACTCGAGTGCAAAAACTTTCAGGTTGAAAATGATCGAGTCACACGATGGTCTGATGAAAAATATTTACGTGCTTTGTCCTTGCATTCTTAATTTTTTTACTTAAAAAATACGTAATTTCCTATTTTTAACAGTGTACCAAAATGTCGGTACAAATAGCCGGATATTGTCGGTACGATTAAGAGGGCTGCAAAAAGTGTCTATTTGCACTAAAATTTTGACGCAAATACACTATTTCATATATTTTCCAATTTAAATAATAAAAAAATTATGTAAGTATATAGATGATTACCAAAAGGTTAAGCATTTTTTGTTCCAGATATTTTTTTAATTCTGTCTTGAATTCGTTTAGAAATAAAGATTCAAAAACTACAAGTTACAAATAGAAATTCTTAAAATAATTGCAACGACGTTTTTGTATGATTTAAAATTCATAGATATCACTTCTATTTAATGGAAAAGGATAACAATCAAGAAGAAGGTTCAATATTTTAGCTACGAAATTATTTCAAAGTAAGAAAGCCAAGAATCCAACAATTAAATTTTTATTTTTGCCATGAAAGTGAGATTTAAATTTTTACTTTTTTTGAATATGATTTCTTAAATTTCAATATTTTAGAGTAAAAGATTTCGAAAAGCACTTCAAAATATGTCTCGATTCGAAGATTAGTCTTCACATTTAAAAAATATTTAAAATTGGAAGCAAATGAACGGGTGGAGTTCGGTTTACGCTATTCGGAACTCCATCCAATGTCGTTGATATGATTTGAAAAATGTCCATTTTTAACTTGTAAATTTTTTTTTTAATTCTAAAAGAATTTCAAATATTAAAAAAAAATCATTGAATAAAAAGAATATCTGGGACAAAAAACGGTTGACCTTTTGTCAATCTCCCATATACCTATATAATTTTTTTTATTATTGGAATAATAAAAAAATATATGGCAGCACCGAAATTTCGGTGCAAATAGCCACTTTTCCAAATCTCCTCATTCATACCGACAAAATCCGGCTATTTTTACCGACATTTTGGTACACTATTAAAGAATATAGTAAACAAATTAGGAATGCAAGGACTAAGCACGTAAACATTTTTCATCTGGCCACCGTGTGACTCAATCATTTTCAATCTGAAGAATTTTGCACTTGAATTTTCTTTACAGAATTCTTTTTTCTTCTGATTTCGATGTATTTTATATTCAAAAGGAAAGTAAAGTATTAAGCACCTTTTTAAATAGGTAACATTTGAATTTAAGAAGAATTTTTTTGTATATTTTACATATTTGTCTAGGAATTGTTATTCTAAATTGAAAACTGATAGAAAAAGTATTGTTTAAAAATCATGTCAATTGAAAACTATGCGTTTTGTGGAGGTTTTTGTATAGCAGAAATTTTTGTTGTCACTATACGGAGGGACTTTTGGTATTAATATTCTTTTTATCGCATATCCATAATTGAAATGAAATATACGAATTAAGAGCTAATCGAGGTACGGTTAGAAAAATTCGAATAGTGACTATAAAAATGCAGACAAACATCTTTGATTGGAGTGAATCGTAAGAATATTAGAATCTTACATACAAAAAATTACAGTATTTCTAAGTCGCTGTATTAATTTTTGTAATGGATTCGAATAACAAAAAATTGCGTTGTGCTTTAAAAACGCAAAACAAACGCTTTGCAATCTTTCTAAACCACTATACGAAAAAATTGGGGTCACGTGATCTTGTGTGTGACGCTGACGCATGAGAAAAAGAAAGGCGGGTGTAAGTGTATGAACGTATACTATTTCATGGACTAAAAATACTTCTTATTATACATATTTGTATATGCTTGGACGGCGCTCGCTGGCTACACATTGTTTGCGAATCCTATTCTAATCTTATACGCATAAACAAACCTACCTTATACCTGTAAATCGCACGCATTACACTAAAACTTACAATTCTTTCTACCCTTATATACTAACAAGCGAATCGTATCACTACTTGTGAGAAACTAATAGTGCTGGGTAAAAAATTTCAGGTGCCCCGGACTTCATAAAATATATATATATAGTAAATTATGCAATCTAAAAGATTATCATCAAACGTAAATAAACTATTAACGCGACAAAAATTTGCATGAAAAATTTGGTGTCAGGAACTTAAGAACTGAATAAAAAGATTGCTTCAGAATTATTTCAAAATTTTAAACACAAAATTAAGAGCAGAGTAATACGGAAGTAAATTTATGCAGCAACTTATCAATTTCGCATACCTATGATTGCACAAAGTAACAGAATTAATTTTTAAAAAAAATTTTTTTTAATTAAGCCACGGTTTTGGCGTTTTTATTTTTTTTATTTCAGTAAATGTTAAAATAATTATCAGCTCGTTTGCGAAAATAGCACGGGGATTTGTACATTCAATAAGTATATTTTTTGGATAATTCATATGTTGAAAGATATCAATCCAAATATTAAAAAATATTATCTTCAAAATTACCTCAGGGCGTCTCCTTAAATTCGGTTAAAATATCCCTGCTAATTACAGGTTTTATACAGGTATCTATAGATTTTTTCAAGGTGTAATTTTTTTGAATCAGGAGCCACACAAGTATTGAGTACAGCATTTTCAGACCAATTCAGATTATACATCGCTTCAAAGTATTACATAATATACTTTAGAAAAAAACCTTTCGTTATCCATCTGTGAATGGTTAAATTGCCATTACTGAGTTTATTAAAAGTGTTAAGAAAATAGGAATAAATAAGGCGTGATCCAAAACAGATTATGTTTTTTCCCCAAAAATAGATGACCTACAAATTATTACTTTTGATGTCAAAATGTCCCAGAATAATGGCATTATTAAATAAATATTTAGGGATCTCTCAAGTACATTTTTGAAAAAAATTGATTTTTTAATTGCCACTATTAATTATTGATTATTTAACTTTGGTAATACATATATGTTTATTATCCTTATGTATTCTAAAGTTAAAAAAACCATTAACAGCTGAAATTAGAATAACATAAAAATTTTTTCGCAAATAATGGAATTAAGAGATCCCTACATATTTTTCTAAATGCTGCGAACATTCAGGGGACATTTTTATACGAAGAGGAACAATTTTTATAAGATCGAGCCATTTAAGAAAGAAAAATAAGAATTTTTACTAGACCACTACAATAAGTATACGACAATTACGCGAGTTAATTATGATGATCCTTTTCTCTGTCCTTATAAATATATAACTGTGTAGGAACGGTATACTTTTTGTATATAACATTAAATGATCATGTTCCTTAATTTATGAAAGTAACTTAATAAAAGGACAAGAAATTTCCTAATGATACAAGCTTTTAGGAATATTAAAATTACTACAAAAAAAAATACAACCCTTAACAAAAAATTTCTCTGACATATTGGACTGTAATCCGTTGAGCCTGAGAGAAAAATGTTTTTCCTCATTTTTTTATAATAATTCCTCTGACATATTGGACTGTAACCCCTTGAGCCTGAGAGAAAAAAGTTTTTCCTCATTTTTTTAAGTAAATTTTTGGATTATTTTCATAGGCACTTGAAATTTAGAACATATTTAATATATTAATAGTTTCAATTAAATATATTTAAAAAGAAATTCCAGTCGAACCTGTTAAAAAATGTGCAGTTATATCAGACATAAATTTCGCTTCAAAATTAGAATGAAAAAAATATTGATTAATTATTCATTATTTAAAGTAATTACAATAAAATAATATATATGGAAATGTAAAACTCCTAAATTTTAAATTTTCATAAACAATTTCTAAGTTTCAGTATTTTAAGTATTCTTAGAGGAAACGCGTAGAACGTAATTTCTTATTAGGTATCACGGCTTTTCCAGTGTCTTAGTTTCGACGGAGATAATCCTATAACAAATTTTTCGTCAAATAAGTAAATTATTTACTGGATTTTATATCCCTGATAATCTATATCTGAAGTTTTATTAAATCATCATTTACAGGGTGGCCGCTGGACCAAAAACCGGGAAATGACAGGGAATTTTACAATTTTTTAGACATGACCTGTGTTTTTGGACTATAAACCTGTGTGCGAAAGGAAATTTAAATCAGGAAATTCCTTCGAAAGTTATCGCATCGTCAGACGACAGACAGACAGACATGATCGTAAAAACCATTTTTTTTTACTCAGGGGGTCTTACAACGTCGAGAAATGACAAAAACTAAATAGGTCCAAAATCACATGAATCTAAGACATTCCGTCTAAATGATGAGAATGTAAAACTTCAAATTTTCACGCTAAACTATGGGTGCTATTGAAAAATAGTAAACAGGAATTTTCTAGCTCTATCTAAGACGAGAAATTCTCCTTTTCCCCATTTTATCGTCTTTGCAGCTGTTTAGCTTAAAATTTGAATTTTAGATTTTCTTATCGCGTTTTCTACGTTTGAAACAAAAACTATTGCTTCTATTAAGAAATAGTTATGAGCAATTTTGTAGAACTTTTCAAAATAAATCATTTTGGTGTTTTTTTTACCCTGTCTTGAGTAGTGTCGTGGTAACATTGATTTATTATGTTTTTCAGTTTGACTTTCTATGGCTAAAATCATAAAGGTTGGCAGTAGATGGCTGGCTAACAAACCTGAACTACATTTGTAGACTATAAACCTTTGTGCGAAAGAAAATTCGAATCAGAAAATCCCTTCGAAAGTTATCGCCTCGTCAGACGACGGACTAACAGACAGACATGTTCATAAAAACCATTTTTTCTGACTCAGGGGGCCTCAAAAGGTCGAGAAAAGGCAAAAACTGTATAGGTCCAAAATCACATGAATCTAAAACATTCCATCTAAATGATGAAAATGTAAATATTCAAATTTCTGCGCTAAACTATGGGTGCTATTAAACAATAGTAAGTAGTAATTTTGTAGGTCTATTTGTGACGAGAAATTTTTCTCTTGCCTATTTCATCTTCTTTATTGCTGTTTAGCTGTAAATATAAATTTTCGATTTTCTTATGGCATTTTCTACGTTTGAAACAAAAACTATTGTTTCTATTGAGAAATAGTTCAAAGCAATTTTGTAGAAATTTTGAAAGTAAATCATTTTTGTCTCTTGTCTTTTTACCCTATCTTGCGTAGTTTCGTGGTAAAACTAATTCATTAGGTTTCTCAATTTGGTTTTTTATTACTAAAACCATCAATATTGGCAGAAGGTGTCTGGATAACAAACTTGACATGTGTTTTTGTCCAATCAACCCGTGTGCGAAAGAAAATTCGAATCAGAAAATCCCTTCTAAAGTTATCGCGTCGTCAGACGACAGACAGACAGACAGTGGTTGAAAATAGTTTTAGAAGAAATTTTATTTTAATATAAACCAAGGTAATTACAAAAAGTTATTGTTTGAGATGTAAAAGTTTTCAAGAAATTAGGGTGTAGATTTTTAGTATAAAATGTAAGAGCAAATAAGGTTTTATTATGAATAATTCTTTAAACAATTAATAATTGTTGTCAATTTGTAAAGTGTTATGGCAAACAGTCATCAAAAATACATTTGTAGTCGATTCCGTGAAAAAAATTTAAACGTACTTGTTGAAATATAGCCAAACGATGATTTTGTTTATAAATATTGTTAAAATAATCAACACTCGCTGTCAATTTGCAAAGTATCATAGTGAATAGTCACCGCCAAGAAATTCTTAGTAGATTTCGTAACCAAAAATTGAGTTTATCTGTTTAAAAGTAGCCAAAATCTGAATTTTCTAATCAGAGTTGTATCAATAATTAATAATTCTTTTAAATTTGTAATGTATCCAAGCGAAGAGTTATCGGAAAGACGTTCTTGGTGAATTTCGTAGAAAAATTGAACGTATTTGTTGAAAAATAGCAAAACTATGAATTTAATTATAAAAATTGTTCAAATAATCAATAATTCTTTAGAATTTGCAATGCATCATGAACAAGAGTCATCGAAAAGACATTCTTAGTTGATTCCGTAAACAAATTCAGCCTATTCATTGAAAAATAGCAGTACTCTGAATTTGTTTATGAAAATTTTTTAAATGATTAATAATTCGAAAATCATTGAAAAGACAATCTTGGTTACTTCTGTAAACAAATTAAGTTTATTTTTTGACAAAGTTACTAATTTTTAAACTTGCCTATGAAGACTTTTCAAATAATTTGTAATTCTAGAACTTGCAAAACATCATATCAAACAGTCACTAGAAAAGCTTAGTTATTAGTCTTTTTCTTCAAAGAAAGTTCTGTGAAAAATTCAGTCTATTCACCGAAAAACAGTCAAACTCTGAATTTGTTAATGAAAACTGTGTAAATAATTATAAACTCTTCTAATGTGCAAAGTATCTCAGAAAAGTATCAAGATCTTATTTCTTGATTTCGTGAACAAACTTAGCCTGTTTACTGCAAAATAGTCAAACTCTGAATTTGCTTATAACAATTGTTTAAATAATCATGAATTTTTGTGAATTTGCAAAATATCGTACAAAAGAGTCAAGATATTATTCGTTGATTCCGTAACCAAATTCGGCCTATTCGCTAAAAAATAGTTAAACTATCAATTTTTGTATACAAATTATTTAAGTAATTAATATTTCGGGTAAAATTGCAAAGTATCGCTAAAAATATTGAAGACAATGCTTGTTGTTTCCGTAAACAAATTCAGCCTATTTGCTGAAAAATAGTCAAGCTCTGAATTTTTTTATAACAATTGTTTAAATTATTAATTATTTTTGTAAATGTGAAAATTATCGTAGAAAAAAGACAATATATTATATATAGATTTCGTAATAAAATTCAGTCTATTCGCTGGAAAATTGTAAAACTCTGAATTCGTTGATGAAAATTGTTTAAATAATTATAAATTCTTCTAATGTGCAAAGTATCGCAGGAGAGAATGAAAGCACTATTTCTTGATTCCGTAAACAAACTCAGCCTATTCGCTGCAAAATACTCAAATTCTGAATTTGTTTATAAAAATTGTTTGAATAATCATGAATTTTTTTAATTTTCAAAGTATCGTACAAAACAGTCAATACATTATTTGTTCATTCCGTAACCAAATTCAGCCTGTTCGCTTAAAAATAGTCAAACTCTGAATTTTTCATGAAAATTGTTTAAATAATTAATAATTCTTGTGAATGTGCAAAGTATCGCAGGGAAGAGGCAAGATATTATATTTTGATTCTGTAAAAAAATTCAGTCTATTCACTGAAAAAATAGTCAAACTCGGACTTCCGTTTCCGACATGAAAGTGTCAGGTTGTAGTAATTGTGTGGTGCTGATTTTAGCGAGTTTTCAGTGAAATTTGATGTGAGTTGGTGGAAGAAGTGTGTGTGAGTGTTTCTTGAGTGTGAGATTGAACGTAAAAAATAATAGAAGTGAATAGGTGGATGGTGATTTCTGAGTTTAAGACTGTTTTGTGTTGACTGAATTGTTAGGTTTGTTTGGTGTGAAGAGTAGTGGGGGGAAGCAGGTGCAGCCGAGTTTTGGCGACAGGGTGGGATGGGTAGAGAGAAGCGCGGGAGGAGGTACGGTAGCAGTATGGGGTAGCGCAGAGGCTATACAATTTTCGCAAGTTACGCAAGGCGATGCAGGCGAGGAAGCGTTCTGTACACCCAAACATGAATGAGAAAAAAGAAGACAGTACAAAAAAAACCGTAGAAAGAGAGAGATTGAGGGCTGAGAGTTTTGGCTCAATAAAGCCGTTTATAAATAGGAAGAGAGATAGGGCAGATAGAGAAAGTAGTGAAGATGAAGTAGAAACAGGGTCCACCTTAAAAAATCTGAAAATGTACAGAACGCTTCCGGTAAGAAACCAACTGAAGAGGGGGAGAATGACAAGGGGAATGACGAAGGCAAAGTTAAACAGATAGGGCCAATAGAGGGAGAAAATTTAAAGCTAGATAAAGTGCGTAAAATGATGATAGAAGTAATACAGATGCAGGAAATAAGTCAGGAGAAAAGGCAGGAAGAAAGGGGAGAGAAAATAAAACAAGAAATTAGAAAAGAAATGTCCAAGCTTAGGAAAGGAATGCAAAAATGGGAAGAAGTTAGGGAAAAATTAGAGAAAAGGATGCAGACTTTAAAAAAAAAGATTAGAAAAGCAGGAAGGGCCCAATAAAAAGATAGCACAGTTGGAAGGCACCATACAAAAAATAGAAAACTCAAGCCGGGAGTTTAGAGGTGGGGGGAGTGGGGATAAGAAGAAAGAAAGGCTGAAAAAAATAGAACAAAGAATAGCAAGGAAAGGGAGAAAAGAAAGAAAAAGAAACATCGTGGTTAAGGGTCTAAGATTAGAGGGGAAGAAGCTGAAGAAAGAAGTTGAAGAAGTACTTAAAAGGATTGATGCTAAAGTAGAGATAGAGGAAGTGCGAAGTTTAGGAAGGGAAGAGAGAAAAGGATAGAGAATAGTACTGATGTAACTAAAGAAATGGGAACATGGGAGGAAAGTAGTGTTAAAGAAGAAGGTGCTAAATGGAAGTACAAAGAGAATAGAGGATGGTTTGACATAGGTAGAAAGGAAGATGCAGTACAGTTAAGGCGAATAGCGGAAGAGGGAAGAAGGAAGGGAAATAGAACGTGGGTTAAGTATGGCACAATACAGATAGAAGATGTGTGGTGAGATTGGGATAAATAAAGGGAAGATGTAGTAAAAAATGAGGTGCAGGGAAGCTAGGAGTGAAGGGAACGGGAGATAGGAAAACAAGAAATAGTAAGAAAGAAAAAGAGAGGAGGAAGTAAGGAAGAATGGATGATATGTTACTGGAATCTAGCAGGATTAGAGAGAAAGGATAGGGCGTTTATGAGACATTTGGAGCAATGGGATGTAGAATAATGGAGACATAGCTAGATGAAGAGGGATGGGAAATAGTAAGGGGAAGGTTACCAAGAGGTTTCAAATGGCAAGTAGAAAATGCAAAGAGGAAGAATTAAAAAGGCAGAGCAAAAGGAGAAATGGTGATATGAGTAAGGAATTGATGTACAATAGGGAAGGATAAGAAACATATGGGACAACCAAAAGAGGGATTAATAGAAGAAGAAGTTAAGATGGGAGGAGAGAAGTGGAAGATAGTAGGGGCTTATGTGAATGGCAATATGCAGGAGAAACCAGAGGAGATAAAAGTACTGATGGAAGAAAATAGAGAAGAGGAGAGGCTTATAATAGGAGGAGATTTCAATGCTAGAACAGAAGACAGGGGAGAAAGGAAATGAAGAGGAGAGCGACGAAGAAAATTTAAAGGCAAGACACTGAATGTGGAGGGAAAGAAATTGTTAAAGAGCTTGGAGGAGTTGGGATGGTTCATCTTAAACGGAAATATAGAGGGCAATGAGAAAGGGGAATATACACGCTTAGGAGAAGAAAGGGGAACGGTAATTACGTAATAGTGGACGATGAGGTAAGAGAGAAGGCCAAGAAACTAGAGGTAGGAGATTATATAGACTCGGATCACTTTCCTATAATAGTGACATTAGAGGGAGAAAGAAGTGATAACAATATGAATAAAAAGGAATCAAAGGTAAAAAGAGCAGGAAGGGGGGATTGGTCAAGCGAATAAAAAGAAAAAATCAAAGAAAAGGTCAGAAATATGAAAATGGGAAAGGGAAATGTTGACGCGGAGATGGAAATAGTGATAGGAAAAATGAAAAGAGGATTAGAGTGTACAAGCAAAAAAGGAAATAGTGAAGAAGGCAATAGAAATGTATTAAATGAGTAATGCAAAGAGAAAAAGAAGGAAGTCAGAAAGGAATTAAGAAAATTGAGAAAAGGAAAAAGTATTAAAGAAGAATATAGGAGCAAAAAGGAGAAGTATACTTAGTTGTGTGATCAAAAGAAAGAGAAGGAAAACAAAAGGTTTGAGGAAGAGGCGGAGAAGGCAAGGACGAAAGAAGAGGTTTGGAAAGTAGTGAATAGAATGAGAAGAAGACAAAATAGAGTAAACCAG
>JAUELO010000335.1:270125-283155 GCA_032357855.1 Amphibolips quercusostensackenii
TAATGAAAAATGAAACCACTTGACATTAAACTAACCTCAAAATCACATATCATATATTCAATATATTTTAACTTTACAAACCTCTAGTTTCATATAATATAATCCCTGTAGAATCTGCTTGTATTAAACATTCCATAAGAGTTCCTGAAAAACATAATCATTAAATATTTCAAAACATGTATTTCACATGTATTTGAAATCTTTCTCTTATGTCAATTTTTGTATACAAAAATCAACTCGAAACTCTGAATATCCAAATAGCCACCGAAAAGCAAGAGAGTGAAGAGAGCGAATCGTTTGAGTTCGTGTATTTTCGGCTCTACACGAAGCACGCAATTATATTTATATCTCCACGTTCTGGAGGGGAGACATGTAGTTCCCAAAAGCCGCGTCTAGTACGACTGGGGGCGTTGCGAAAAATCATCCGAGAATGAATGCATCGGATTGGTAATCTCCCACCTCATCTCTGAAGACACTACACCGGGACATGGTAACCCTACTTTGAGGTTAGGTCAAACCCAGATAACAATTTGTGCGCGCATTTTACGCGCACGCTGATGCAGGCGTGACATGCATGCCAAAATGCTTCATATTTGCCCGCCTTTTTGTGATTGCAACTGAAGTGCGTACACAATGCGTGGCACAATGCGAGCATCCGTACAATCACCCTGTGACGAAATTATGCGGCGCATATGTGCGGGCAACATGAGTACCTAGTCGGCTCAAAATCTGGAACTTCTCAAGGTGCGGTTCCATGATAGCAAAAAATGGCAGCATATATAGAAGAAATTCATGAGAGTGAAGGTCGGTCCCATGTCGGCAGAAAACGTCGACGTAAAGCAGAAATTCATGAGAAAGACAGAGTTAGACAGATCTGTTTGTCTCTTTCACTCTCATGAATTTCTGCTTTACGCCGACGTTTACTGCCGAGATGGGACTGCACCTTGATAGAGACAGACTCACTTTCACGAGTTTCTGTTTTACGGCGACATTTTCTGCCCACATCAGACTGCACCTTGAACGAGTCATATTCCCAATTCGTGCGTCGCGCTCGGCATCTGATTGGTTGCTATTCGCGCGCAAATTAAAATACTAAAAAATATTATTTTTACTGTTTATTATAAATAATAGAATTTTAATTTATAAAAATGTCCATGAGATCGAAATTAATGAATCTTGATAAAAATAAAAATTAATTAAATGCATATTCTGTAAATAAAAAATATCCTTTTGTACTCACTTGAATATGCATTTAAGTAATTTTTATTTTTATTAAGATTCATTAATTTCGATTTAGTGGACATTTTTATAAGTTGAAATGGCATTATTTATAATAAACAATAAAAATAATATTTTTTAGCATTTCAAACTCCGCGCCAATAGTAACTAATCACATGCCGAGCGCGATGCATGCGCAGTTGATTAAGGGGCTTATTTAGGTTAGGTAAAATTCTTCAAACCCATTCCTCGTAATGGCGTAGGTGTTATTCTTGTGCAGTTTGTGAAGTGAAACGTCATTTAATATTCCGAGATTAATTCTTCGCCTATTTTTTTATTTTCAACCGTAAGTATTTTGGAATTACGACTTGGTTGCACTAAATTATTTATAAATGTAGAACTGACCAAAAAGTTTCAATTTCTGGTAATTTGCTATTGAAAAAATCCTCCTTTTATTTTCGGACGAGGAAAACACGAGAAAACCCGCTAGGATTTTCAAATTCCTCGGGGAATTCTGCGAGGACTAATTCTCTGACTGGAGGAATTTGAAAATCCTCGCGGATTTTCTGGTATTTTCTTTCTCCGAAAATAACACAAGGATTTTTTCAATAGGGATTCTAGAGTCGAATTCACATAACCTCACTCTGTGGGGATCCTTTCCATTTTTCATTCATTATCATGGTCTTTATTTGCGTGAAAGACAAAAGTTATTTAGGCAATAACAAGATTAATTGTAATTATATATGGTGATTTTTAATTTAATTTTTGAGGCTTTGAGTGTTTTATGCATTTTGTTTATTTTGCATGTCGTTGTGTCACTTTTTTTGTCTTTTGATAATTATGATTATACACCCAAAATCAATTCTATGTACAAAAAAAAGTATTTCAAAAGAATTTTTTTTAATCCCTATATAATATTGGATATATATTATAAGATTATATCACTTTACTTATTAGCCAAGTTTCGAAAATAAGTATGAACCTTTTAACAATAGTAACCTATATGGTTACAAGCGCCAAGTCGCGTGATTTATACGTGGTCTTAATTAAAATATACTTTCAGTGTCCATGAATATTTTGAATTATCTCCCGAAAACTCATTTAATTTTTTTTTATCAGTTATTCAAATTTAAAGTGATAAATATTTGGGTCTTATATTTTCGGGAGCAATTTTTATGATTGTTTAAGGACCTTATGAGTTATAATTATGACCTTATGATTATAATTATAATCTCAGCATCAATGAAAGCTTTCTTGCGTTCTCTGATTTTATAAATTGCTCGCCATTTTTATTGGTATATATGTAAGCTGGAATACATTTTTAAGGAAATGTGGCAATTACGATATATGCTCTCTAAATTTGAATCAGTTATAATTTTTACTAATTTCAATTAGTACTCAATTCTAACTATAAATCAGTTTTTTTTACTGTTGATCGGTTATCACTGTTGATCACTGATTTATAGCTAGAATTGAGTCATTAAATGAAACTAGTAAAAGTTATAACTTATTCAAATTTAGAGAATGAGTAAATTAAGTTTCCGCAACTTTACGATCGCAATAATAAATATTTTTCGCTAAAACTAGGCAATTTACCTCCATTTCTTGCAGATAGAAGTATATATTCTAGTTTTAGCTGAATATTTATTATTGTAAACATAAAATTGAAGAAACGAAATTTGCCCTTGTGGTAATCACCACATGCCCTTAACTTAATTTTTTAAAATAGGAACATCGCAAAAGATGTCCGAAAAATATAATAGGTTTTCGAACCTTAGCTTGAGACAAAAACGAAGACGCTTATCTACACTTCGCGGAGAAAGGAATGTTTCTGAAAATTTGGATAGCTCTGATAGCACCTCTGATGAAAATCGACCAATTGCGTTACCGCAAATTCCAAATCCGTACGTGTCTACAGACAATTCACGACATTCTTTCGACGAAAAATCTTGTAGCGATGCTGCTGAAAGTTCCAATATGGATGATAATGAGGTGGAACCAGAGGACGATGATATTGCCATGGAAAACGTTGAAGAAGAAAATGAAAGTGAATCAAGTGCTTCGGATGGTAACATCGATATTCAGGTGTTTGAAGATCCTCGTGATATAGGTAAAAGGGTGTTAAAGAATGCTTTCCTTGCAGCTGGTTTAAATCATAAACAAGGAAATATAATATTGAAAACCTTACGAGAGGTTCCCTTTCGTTTAAACTACTTACCTAAGGATACTCGAACTCTGGTAAACACACCAACAGCTGTCGCCAGCAGACAAATTCAAGAAATCGCAGGCGGAGAATATCTTCATATTGGCTTGAAAAAAACAATGATGAAAAAATTGGAAAATATTCCGGAAAATAAGTTGCCAGATGTGATTATCATTGATTTAAGTACTGACGGTGGAAAAGTAAATAAAGGATTGGATCAGTATTGGCCTCAGCAATATAGAATTTTGAATATAGGAGACAAGAGAGCCATTATTGCTGGCATATTTAAAGGCAAGCACAAACCCTCGAATCCATTCGACTTTTTCGAACCAGTGGTTCAAGAAATTGTGCAGATACAAGAGCAAGGTGGAATATTTGTATGGAATCGTCGAATACCTTTGGTAGTAAGATGCTTCATTGCCGATGCACCTGCAAGAGCATTTGCATTGAACCATTAAGAATTACACTATTAAGTTGCGAGTGTTTTGTAAGACAAATTTTTCAAATTATTAATTCAAACAACCTTTTGTACACAGAATTGACTTTTTATAAGGTAATAATCATTTCACTAAAATAATAATGTTCAAAAGACAAAACAAAATTGGAAAGTATAATAGTATCTGTCTTCTATCTAATTACAGTTTATCGAGATGGCTTATTTAGTAAATTTAAAAGGACAACAAAAGTCTAACGCAAAGAGAGATGTGAGAAAAACAAGTAGTGGCAGATCAGTTGTTCTTCCTGGGAAACTTCTAACATCTGAAGATGATGCCCCTCCGACTAAAAGATCTAAACATAGCCTGCCTGTTGCGGCTTCACTGGCACGATTACGATCTATCGCAGCAAAAAAATGTCCAGATCATATGAAAAGTATTGTTGGATCACAAGAAATTGAAAATAATAAACAATCAAAACCTGCACTGACGAAAAAGAGTACTGTAGTGTCGCAAAACCACGTAAGCACCTCACAGACTCCTTTATCAACGACTAATCAATCACAAGCTTCGCCTTTTTTAACTATCTCAACCTTAAAATTGGCCAACGAAAGTGCACAGTGAGTTAATATTGATATATTTCATGTAAACTTTAAAGAAACACATACATTTATTATATATTTTACATATTTGTTTTAGAGGAAATACAGCAGCAGTCAAACCTATCTTACCTCAAAATTTACAAGGTCTTCCGGCAGAAAGCAATGACCCGCCGCTGATGAAAGATAAAACCAAAAAGGATAAAAGTCAGAAACGGTGCAAATTATTTTTTATTTGATCATGTCTTGAAGTTAATATCTAAATTCAAAAGAATGTGTACGCTTTTGCTTCAATAAAATTTTTCACTTATTTTCTATTTTCTGATCATATTTGAAAGTACATTTCATTTAATTATTCATTATTAACAATTTGATTTATTTTTTTTTTTAGACTAGAAATTGACTCCTCAACGTCAGACCATTCACCACCTCAGGAATTTAACAATGATCAAATAAGCGAACTAGACAAAGGATGTGATAATGCTTACTCGATCTCCGATTTCAGTGCTATTTTGAAAGACTTACAGTAAGTTAATTAGGAAAAATATTTTAATTCATAATTTAGGTAGTTCTGATTTATAGAAAATTTTACTAATTACACAAATTATTATTTTAGAATTATCAAAGGGCAAAACATTAAAATCATGTCACAAAATGAATTATTGTCAGAGACATGTGCCAAAATAAATAAAAAATTGGAAGAAAAATTAAATGCCAAAGAAAGGTGCACTGAAACTTTATACGGGCCAGTCGAGGGCTTTCCTTTAAAAAGTGTTGACGAATTCTTGAAGCTGAATGACGATACAGAAGAAAGTGAAGAAAAACGTCAAAAACTGGTATTAATTTTTTTCTAATTAATAATATCTGTATTAAAAGAATCCGGAAAAATATAAGTAGTTTAAAGTTTTCATAAATGTTGTTTTTATAGATTATTTTCATTAAAAAAGAAATACAAATTTCTTTTATGAAATTGAAATATTGCTTCATCAGTATGTTCCATAAAAGTTATTATAATTATCTTTTCAGCTTCGACATCTCCTCACTTTAGGTGGAACAAAATTGAGAGAATATTTAAGTACTTCTTTAAAGCAAGTAATGACCGATGAGCTGGTGTGCGAATTCACGTGGAATGGAGCTAAGAATACTCAAAACTTCGGTGACACCAAAGTTTCAAATGTAATATTCGGTAAGTTTTTTAGTTATTTAATTTACTTTCTTTTAAAACAATTCTTTCTTTTAAAACAATAATTCAATTTTTTTACAGTGTCAGCAACAAGATGTACATTTTTCAAAGGTCCTGATTCAATTGCGGATTATAAAACGGAGATGCGAGAAGTACTACGCATAACAAAGCAAAGGTATCGAAACTCTATCAGAGAGAAAACTGAAGAAGTTAATGAAAGTAATGAAGCTAGTGAAGCTGATGAATTTGACGAAACTGTTGATAATATGGATTATTATGAATTATTGGAAAAAATCAAAAGGCTTGAAAAGAAAAAAAAAAGGGGGCCTACAATAGAAAATAATAACGACAGTGAAGACGAGAAGATGGCAGACGTCGAGTCAGAAGGGAGTTCTTATTAAGAGATGCAATATCTAATGTGTTTTGCGTTTTCAAATAACTAATATTATTTTTTACTACTCAGAGAGTAATATTTTGTGTTCTATAACTACTTGTATTCTATTTTGTAATCTAATAATATTTGTATTATATTCATTAAAAAATATAATTTTCAATGAAACCTTTTTGGCTACTTCATTTATTATAAATAAATAATTTTAAAATACCCAAATCATGCGCACTAAGTGTCTGCTTCATGTACGCACGCGCGTGCCTCGCATGGCGTGCATCACATATGCGCCTCCATGGATGACACATCTGTGTGGAGATCTGAACGCACATCATGCGGCTTAATCCGCACACATGCCTCCACAGTGCGTGCATCTTGCGCACATTTTGTTATCTGGGAAACTTTACCAATTTTAGAAAAACGAAACTTTTTTTCATTATGCAAACTAAAAGGAGTCAATCACGGTCCGTTTTAATGTTCTCTACTGTTTCCCAAAGTTTTAGGGCAAAATATTTATCTTTGTAGCCGTAAAGTTGGTTTATTTGAAAATCAATAAAATTGGAAATTTTTCCAAGTATCCGATCTAAATTTGCTCATATGGTAACTATCACATGCCCTTAGAGGGAATAAAGAAAGAAAATGTAGTAAAAAAACAAAAACGACGACACTTACGACTGTCATGCGAATCAAACTGTTTATTTGTTTTATATCCACTGTCTTCCAGAGTAGAAGAATCCTGGTATTCTTTTCCTTCTACACTTTCATCTTCTTCACTAAAACTATTCTCCGAAGAAATTAAATCGTGTAAACTGAAAGCTTCATTAAAATCAACAAATTCAAGATCCCAAAACTTTTTCGTTGTTAAGTCCACCCCGTTGATTGATTGGAAATTGCAAAATTTAGCTTCCACATTTTCCGATACGGATCCAAATATTTCTTCGTATTCGTTGTGTGAATAAGTATATGCCACTTCTCCAGACATTAAAAGTTTTGTATTGGATAAATTTGATTTTGTTTATTTTTTTTCTTGACTTCTTCCCACGGAGTACTTCTTTCACTTTTAGGTAATAGACTATGCCATTATTGAAGATGAGAAACAATGTCGCAAATTATCAGACAGGGTTGAGAACTGCGATCTGCACTAGAGTTAAATATTACATCGAGAATGGTAACAAGAACGGAAATATAACCGAGTATATTACCGACCATTGTTACCAAACGTTACCACTTTGTTTTGAAGGTGCAGTCCCATGTCGGCAGAAAACGTCGGCGTAAAGCAGAAACTCATGAGAGTGACAGAGACAAATAGATCTGTCCGTCTCTTTCACTCTCATGAGTTTCTGATTTACGCCGACATTTTCTGCCGACATGGGACTGGGGTGGGACTCCGATGCATAAATTCGAACGGATCTCTCTTTCTACCATGTGAGTTAGAAAACGAGGTGCGATCGATTCGAATCGACTGTCGTTTCGGCATCTCTTTCTACCGTATGAGATAGACAGAGAGAGGTCTATTGTTTGCAGACAATTTTGAAATGTCGTCTGCAAACAATCGAACCCTCTCTGTCTATCCCATATGATAGAACGAGATACCAAAACGACAGTCGATTCCAATCAATCGCACCTCGTTCTCTAACTCACATGGTAGAAAGAGAGATCCGTTCGAATTTATGCATCGGAGTCCCACTGCTGCACCTTGAATCTTTTGAATAGAGTTCTCATGGTGGAATCCCATGCAGGCGCAAAATGCAAAGCAAAAAACGAACAGCCAATGACAGAAAATCTTTGAGAAGACTTTAAATCTAAAGGTGTTCTGTAATTGGCTGTATTACAACCCAACCCTGTACAAACTAAACCAAGTTATGACCATAGAGATATTACAGATAGAGTAGGCATGCCTATAGGTGGAAGTGTCCCGCGAAGGAAAAAGAGAAAGTGAATCATTTATCTGTTGTCACGTCGGCGCTAGTTGAAAATGGCCGATCGTGCGGGAATATTCAAATAGTCTCTACTTGTAAGTAGAATAACTATCAGGTCCGGGATGCTGCTTCAATCGTTGATACGATTACCTGAAATAATTGGGTGGTAGCGAACAATAATAAATGTAATCAAGTAATATGATATAAAACGAGTTCTTTATTTAAAATTTACTTCGCGAGTTAAAACTACAAGTCAACAGCCACGCACTAACAAAGTTTAAATTCTACAAGTCGTTCTACAAACGCCGGAGAGAAACGAGTTTACACGCGAAAAGTTAAGTTTTTACTGACTGTCTAACTGCGCTGGTCTCTTTTCCTATATTAGTTCAAAAATGCTTCGCGAGGCGCACTCAAATTGTGGGTGGAGTAACTATCTTCGCTTAACCAATGGCGGTCCCAAAAATCATCCTAAAACTATCCCTTATAACTACGAGTCACGCCCTTTCAGGTTTGCTGGAGAGGGAAGGTCGAGCGGCGACACTTTCCTCTCGATCCTGGGAATACTTGAGGCGCTTGAGACAATGACCCTTTTTTTTTATAGCCGATGGCTCGGGGCTATATGGCCCAGACCCTTCGGTGAGGAAAACCCAAACATGTGCGACTGTAATCTAAAAGTTGTCGTAAAAACCATACTAGACCTTGAAAAGGCAATAAAATCAAGGATTGAAATTTGAAGCAACTCAAAAAAAATGCTTTCTGTTAAGAAAGCATTTCCGAGTCATCTTATGAGTTCGGAAAGTTGGAGAGATGAAAATTTATGCTTTTCGAAGTGGTCTGTTTCGAACCTCTCAAATTTACAGTTTGCAGATGTTGTTAATCCTATGGACGTGACTTTGACGCATTCTTAAGTTTCACATTTATGATTCTGGAATTTCCAGAATGCTCCGTGGGAAAGTATCTATTCTACTTCTACATACAATTTCTATTTTCATAATTCGCTAAAAGATATTCTTATATAAATTTGAATTATTCGCGCTGGTTGGTATGGTAGATTTCGTAAAGACTAATTATCATGTAAAGTAAAACGTGTGAAGCTGCACACGTTACACTGTAATTTAGGTGTTTCTATCTCTCTCTTTCGTTGCGTACTGCGCATGCGTGACTCTGATTCAACGGGCAACGGCAAAATGCGTACCTAACCTGTACGTCTGTAAATAAATATTAGATTTGCCCAATGTGAATAATGTGGTAACAAAGATTACTAAACATTTGTTGTTAAATATGCCTTCCTACTGTGTTCTCTGCAAAAAAGAGGCAATACCTGGAGACAAAAGTCGCATTTTTCATAAGTAAGTTCGTATAAGTAATATAAGAAACAAGTAGTTAGCAAAAATGTTATTTTGATTGCTGTAGTATGCACAATGTTGAAAAAGAAGTGTTATAAAAATTAGTACAATCTTTATGATGATTTTTCATCAAAATATGTTTTGTTTATTTTATATTTCCGAATGATGATGGTTTGAAACATAAATGGATTACTTTTGTTGGAATAACTTCTGTAACCAAGTACACAAAACTTTGCAGTGATCATTTTGATACAAGTGCCTATGAAGACACTAATGAATATACAACCAAAAGATCTTTACTGAAAACTGCGGTCCCTTGCAGATTTGTACGTACAGATAAAGTTCAAACTAATTGTTTCGAGAGTTCAGATGTTTCACCTAGTAAAAAATTTTGTCCCTCTAATGTTTTGGAGTCAAGTTCCGCAAAAGATGTTCCCAACAATTTGGAATCAAACCAAGCTCGTAAAAATATGAAATGGTAAACAAAAGTTATTTATCAACATGCGTAATATTTTGATTAACGTATATGAATTAACTTAGTTACTCTATGAACATAATCATTTTTTTAGGCACATGCCATATATTGATATCTCGGATATTCCTCCGACTAAAGCAGGGATGCCCACGGACCACTTGCAGTGCTTCCCCTGCCTCGCTTTTTCTCCGCTTTTCTTCCCTTTCTTCGAGCGCTTCTCCGAGCTAAGCCCATCCTCCCTTCCTCTCGGTCTTGCGCGGAATGACGTCCACGCAGCTACTCGGTTTTAGCGCGTACGTTTGTAAATTTGAATTACGGAAATAAATTCCTACTACTCAAATAATGAAAATTCTATGAAAGTATATCGCGTATGGAATTTTTTGATATTTTAATGCTTAATCTATTTGAAGTATAGTGATTGAAATAAATAAATACAAATTATAATATTAAATTCAATTATGTGGTCATATGTGGTGTTTCGCGCTGCACGCCGGACTTCGTCGGATCGGACGCTCTCGTGTCCGCTCGGCTTCGGTCGCCAAGCAGCCGAGAGCGGCCGTGCTCCCACCCATGCTCGCAAAGGCAGTAAGAGTGGGGTTTGACGAGTTGACAGATTTTAGCTCCCGGAGCTCGTCCGTGGGCATCCCTGGACTAAAGTATTTCGCTTTTTTGATGGACCGCGGCGAATGTGCATGTCGCGGAAAGATTTTGCAATAGACGAAGCATGGTCACGTTTTTTGAAATTCACCATATACAAAAAAAGGCAGATTCGCGCCGTAAGAAAAATCAACGGAAATCAAAGCTAATTGGAAATATTATAGAACTTGTCTCAAAACTGCGAGAAGAAAATGCACTGCCGCAGCTGATTACTTACAGGTTATTTGATAAGATTTTTTTTTGATAAGCATATAAAATATGTATACAATTTTATGTGCATACGCTGCGTTTTAATCTACTGAAATGATGAGATTTCTAAATTTTTTTATTTATCAATTGGATATGCATTACAATTAATGAATTTTACAATCGATCCGAAAATGAATCGCGTAATGAATAGATTTTTATTTATATATTTACATTTTTAATGACTATATTCGACTTTCAATTATGTTACATAAAAAATAATATTGTATAAATTATTATTGTTGATTTAAAACGAAACTATGTATCGATTTTTTATACATCACATTTTTCTTTATTTTCTGAAACTATACAAAATAATATATTGTACAATATTATTTTTCATTGAAACAAAAATATGCATCAATTTGTCTACATCACTTTTGTTGTACTGATCTTTATAAAGGGGACATTAAGCAAGCAAATTCATCATTAAAATTTAAGTATTGTAATTACTTGTATTAGTTTATATGTCATTATGACAAAATCTTTTTTAATAATTGTAATTTTCATACTGCAAGTATAAAAAACTGTGTTATGCATGGAAAAAAGGTTTAACTCAATGTCCCCTTTTTTCATCACACTTTTATATTTTTTATATTTTTTAATTTACGTTTTCTTTTCGTAATTGCATTGAACAGTGTATTGAGAGGTTTACATATTTCCGTACTTTCAGTAACGATTGTCTGTTTTTTTTTTCTATTGCTAGGAACTCCCTGAGCACGTTAAACAATTAATTTCAAAAATTAAGAATAACAAACCATCTAGTCCTTTTCCTGCCCATCTAAAAACTTTTGCACGGATTCTACACTTTCATTCGCCAGCTGCGTTCGAGATGGTTCGTCAGAGTTTTTTAAAATGTTTACCGTGCGTAGAAACCCTCAACAGATGGTACTGTTAAAAAAATTACAAACCTGGTGTATCTGAAGAGATAATCAATCACGTTTCGGAGATGGTCCAAGCCGAATTGAAGAAGGGGAAAAAGCCTGTTTTTAATGTTACTTTCGATGAGATGGGTACAAAAGAATGGACGAACTATTGTAAAAAATCTAAAGAATGGCAAGGATACGAAGATTTTGGAGGTCAGTTGCAATCAAATACCAATGAATCACCAAAGAAGGCTAAGAAAGCTCTAGTATTTTTGCTTGTGAATATAAATGGCGGGTTCAAAACGCCCGTTGCTTACTATTTAGTTAATTCGCTGAGTGGTGAAACTAAATCAATTTTACTGCGGGATTTATTAATAGTATTGCACGAACGAGGTATCAATGTTGTTAGTACAACTTTTGATGGTGATTAGTCTAATCAAAAATGCTGCAAGCATTTAGATGCAAATTTCGATTACTTGGACAAAGAAAATTTTCGCCCGTACTTTTATCATCCCGCGACAAAATGAGCCTGTTTATTGTTTTTTTGACGCATGCCATATGCTCAAATTAATTATAAATTATCTAGCTTTAAAAGGCCCTTTCATTTATGATAATAAAGAAAGTGTAGATTGGAAGCACATAAAAAACCTGAACGACAAGCAATACAATGAAGAATTACATTGTGCTTGCAAAGTACGAAATAGGAATTTCTACTTTCACAATGAAAAAATGAAAGTATTTCTTTCCGCTCAGGTTTTTAGTGCAAGTACAGCTGCCGCGTTGACGTACTTGGAATCAGAGTTGAAGGATCCATTGTTTAAAGACTCTGCTGCTACTGCTAAATTTTGTAAATTGATTGATGAAATTTTTGACATTTTGAATAGCAAAAATAAATTTTGTAAGACAGCTGATAGAAAAGGTATGACGGAAGAAAGTATGCCAGAATTTAGAAAGAAAATTGATGAGTTTAAAGAGTACGTAGAAAAATTAGAAGTTGATATCGAAGCCCCTGTTCCTAGAAAAAAGAAAAAAAGGAACGACGAAAATAAATGCCCTAATCAGCAAAACGAGGCGGCACCTAGTCAAGATGCACAAAAAAATGGTGTTAAAAAAAGAATACTTGTATTGAAATTTACGAGTGTGCAGACGGGATTTTTAGGATTTATAATTTGCCTTGAAAACTTTTATTCTCTTTGTAAGAAATTATTTGAAGAAAAAATTGTCTCTTATGTCTTAGCATACAAACTATCCCAAGACCACGTAGAAATGTTTTTTGCTCTGATAAGGCGTATGAATGGTTTCAGTAGTAATCCAACAGTCGTGCAGTTTCAGTCTGCGTTTAAAAAACTGTTATTGAATAATATGAACGTAACTTTACCCGCTAGTGCGAATTGTACACCACAAGACAGTACTTTCATAAGTCAGCTGCTATGGTATTTGAAATGGCGTGATTTCATTAGCAGCCTTGTTCAGAGCGTCTGCTATATCGTCTGCTA
>JAUELO010000335.1:381149-393796 GCA_032357855.1 Amphibolips quercusostensackenii
AATTATTTTGCGCAGCGTGAGCTGGGAAAGATCTTCGTTATGTGATTAATTTCTCTTCCGAAACCTACTGCTAAAACGTATATGTTTAACATGTGAGCTGGACAAGGTGTTCGAGTTTTGATCAATCTGTCTTCTGTAAACAGACGTTGACATAAATTTTTATTAAGAAGGAGCTGCAAAAAGTTTAAAAATGTTATTAATCTCTACTACGTGACCATTCATGTGAGCTGGACAAGGTGTTCGTGATTCGACCACTACGTCTTCTTGAACGGTTGCTAACATACATTTTTATAAAGGTGAAGCTGAAAAGGAGTTGAAATGTTACTAATCACTATTATTTCACCAGTAAGTGGACCAAACGTTTTATGTGGGGGCTGAAAGGTGGCTCCAAGTGTAACCAATTACCCCTCAGTGACAAGTAAGCAGAAAATATTTTCTTAAACAGGCAGTTGAAGGAGGTGTTCAAGATGCAACTAACTGCTAAAACGCATGTGTTTCACGCGTGAGCTGAACAAAGTGTTCGGGTTTTGACCAATTCGTCTTCTGTGAATAGTCGCTGACATACATTTTTATAAAGGTGGAGCTGACTGACTAGTCAGTCAGCGGAAAAAACTTTTTATGTGGGGGCTGTAAACCAAATTCTGTTAGGCATAACATATTTCTTAGAAGGAAACTAAATAATAGCATCTTTAAGAGGCTAGTCACACTTCTGTAACCAACTGCTAAAACGTATAGTTTTAACATGTGAGCTGGACAAGGTGTTTGTGATTAGACCACCACGTCTTCTTTGAACATTCGTTAACATACATTATTATAAAGTTGAAGATAAAAAGGGGTTCAAAATATTATCAATCTCTATTACGTGATCAGTCAGTGGAACAAACTTGTTATGTAGGGGCTGAAAAAGGTAGTCGAGGTGTGGCCAATCACTCTTTAGTGACCAGTAGGCAAAACATATAGTGATTAGTAACATTTCAACACCTTCTTAGCTTCACTTTTATAAAAATTTATGTTAGCATCTTTTCAGAGAAGACGTAGCGGTCAAACCACAATCACCTTGTCCAGCTCACATGTTAAAAATATACGTTATAGCAGGTGGTAACATACGTGTGATTCGCCTCATAACGAAGCTACTATTTGGTTTACTCTTGGAAAAATACGTTTTGCCTTACTCAAACCCCTTTCCTAGGCTCCACATAAAAAGATTATTCCACTGACTGGTCACATAATAGTGATTGATAACAATTTACACCCCTTTTTCATAACGCCTTCTTTGAACAGTTGTTAACATACATTTTTATAAAGCTAGAGCTAAAAAGAGATTAAAAATGTTATCAATCACTATTATGTAATCAGTCAGTGGAACAAACTTTTTTATCTGGGGGCTGGACAAGGGACTCGAGGTGCAAGCAATCACCATTTAGTGACCAGTAGGCAAAACATATTTTTCTAAAAACGCAGTTGGAAAATGTGTTATGAATCTGACCAATGGCTCCTATATAAAAAGCTGACAACACGTATTTTTTTGAACGTGAGCTGCAAAGGTTCTTTCGCATGTGACTACTCTCTTTTCTCTAACCAAATGCTAAAACGTATATGTTTAACGGGTGATCTGGGCAAGGTGATCGAGTTTTGACCAATTTATATTCTGTAAGTAGTCGCTGAAATAAATTTTAACTAAGGTGGCGCTGGATAAGGGGTTCAAAATGTTATTAATCTCTATTACGTGACCAGTCAGTAGAACAAACTTGTTATGTGACGGCTGGATAAGGTAGTCATGGTGTGAACAATCACCCTTCAGTGACCAGAAGGCAAAACATACTTTTTTAAAGAGGCAGTTGTATAAAGTATTTAAGATGTGACGAATCGCTCTTATAGGAATAGCAGTAAAACATATTTTGTTAAGCGTGAACTACAAAAGAGCTTCTTAATATGAGCAATCTCTTTTCTGTAACCAACTGCTATAACGTACATGTTTGAAGGGTGAGCTCGACAAGTTGTTCGAGTTTTGACTAATCCGTCTTCTGTCACTGACATCAATTTTTGTTATGGTGGAGCTGGAAAAGGGTTCAAAATCTTATCAATCTCTATCATGTGACCAGTCAGTGCAACAAACTTGTTATGTGGTATCTGGGAAAGTTTCATGAGACATGTCCAATTACCGTTCAGTGACTAGTAGGCAAAACATATTTTTTTTTTTGAGAAGGCAGTTGGAAAAGGTGTTCAGTATGTGACAAATCGCTTTTATAAGATCAACTGCTAACACATATTTTATTAATCTTGAGCTACAAAAGAGCTATTTCATGTGAAGAATCTATTTTCTTTAACCGACTGCTAAAACGTACATGTTTGAAGGGTAAGCTTGACAAGTTGTTCGAGTTTTGACTAATCCGTCTTCTGTAAACAGTCGCTGACATAAAATTTAATAAAGGTGAAGCTGGAAAAGTGGTTCAAAATATAATCAATCACTATTGTGTACTATTTATCCGTCTTCTGTAAACAGTCACTGACATAAATTTTCATTGAGGTTGAGCTAGAAAAGAGTTCAAAATGTTTTTAATCTCTATTATGTGACCATCTAGTGGAACAAGCTTGTTATATAAGGGCTAGAAAAGGTCCTCGAGACGTGACCAATTACCCTTCAGTGACCAGTAGGCAAAACATATTTATAAAAGCGGCAGTTGGAAAAGTTGTTCAAGATGTGACGCATTGCTCTTATCGAAACAGCTGCTAAGACATATTATGTTAAGCGTGTTCTACAAAAGAGCTTCTTTATGTGAGGAATCTTTTTTCCGTAACCAAATGCTAATACGTATATGTATATCCAGGGAGCTGGACAAGGTGTTCAGGTTTTGAATAATTTGTCTTCTGTGTATAGTCGCTAACATAAATTTTAAATAAGGTGAAGCTGAAAAAGGAGTTCAAAATGCTATCAATCTCTATTATGTGTCCGGTCAGTGAATCAACCTCATTATATGAAGGCTGGAAAAGGTAATCGAGGTGTGATCAATTACCCTTCAGGGAACAGTAGGCAAAACATATTTTTTTAAAGGAGCTGTTGCAAAGGTGTTCAGTATGTGACAAATCGCTCTTATAAGATCACCTGCTAACACTTATTTTGTTAAGCGTGAGCTACAAAAGAGCTTCTTTATGTGAAGAATCTATTTTCTGTAACCGACTGCTAAAACTTATATGTATAACGAGGGAGCTGGGCAAGGTTCTCGAGCTTTGACCAATCCGTCTTTCGTAAACAGTAACTGACATCAATTTTTATTGAGGTGTAGCTGGAAAAGGGTTTAAAATGTTATCAATCTCTATTATGTAACCAGTCAGTGGAACAAAAATTGGTTTCTACGAACATTTCTGTCTGTCTGTCCGTCTGTCTGTCTGTTGTCTGACGACTCGATAAGTTTCGCAGGAGTTTTCTGATTGGCATTTCCTTTCGCACACAAGTTTATAGTCCAAAAACACAGGACAAGTTCGTTAGTCAGCTATCTACTGCCAATATTTATCATTTCGGCTATGAGAAATCAAGCTAAAAAATCTAAAGAATTAATTTTATCACGCAACCACTTAAGATAGGGTAAAAGGACAAGAGACCAAAATGATTAATTTTTAAAAGTTTTACAAAATTTCTTATAACTATTCTTTAATAGAAACAATAGTGTTTGTTTTAAGCTCAGAAAATTCCAAAGGAAAATCGAGAATTCAAGTTTACGGCTAAGCAGCGGAAAAGACGATAAAATGGGCAACAGGAAAAATTCTCCTCTCAAAAAGACCTACAAAATTGCGTTTCAAATTGCGTTTCGTTTTTGTCATTTCTGGACGTTTTGATACCCCCTGAGTCACAAAAAATTATTTTTACGAACATTGCTGTCTATCTGTCTGTCGTCTGACGACGCTATAACTTTCCAAACAAAATTTCTGATTCGAATATTCTTTTGCAGACAGATTTCTATTCCAAAAACACAGATCATGTTTGTTAGTCAGCCATTTATTGCCAATATTTATGGGTTAAGCCATGGAAAATCAAACTGAAAAACCTAACAAATCAATTTCACCACGAGACGACGCAAAATATAGTAAAAATACAAGGGACCAAAATAATTTACTTTTAAAAGTTTTACAGAATTGATTGTAACTATTCTTTGATAGGAATAATAGTTTTTGTTTTAAACGTAGAAAATTCCATAAAAAAATCGAAAACTTGGAATTACAGTTAAACAGCGGAAACGACGATAAAATGAGCAACAGGAAAAATTTTCGTCTCAAATAGACCTACAAAATTGCGTCTTACTTTTTTTCAATAGCACTTATAGTTTAGTGGAAAAATTTAAATTTTTACATTCTCGTAATTTAGATGAAATGTCTTAGATTTGTGTGATCTTAGACCTATCCAGTTATTGGAATTGTCTGCTTCAAATTTTCTTTTGCACACATTTCGGTTTTAAGATTTTTAGCTATTTTATTAAATTAAAATTTTCTCATCGCTTCTTATATACTGCAAATTTATACTCGTAAGATTTTAATTTGTGTGTATTTATTTAAATTCTTTCTTACTTTGTTTTACAATATTTTAGCAGAGCCTGAAAATATAATGTTATTCGCCGATTTTTGAAAATTTCAACTCAACTTAAGCAAGGTGGAGCGCGAAGCTCAAATTTCATGATGAGAATGTATTCCTCAATTCCAAAGGCATTTGGAGCAAAATAAGAAGCAAATATTTAATTAATCATGATAAGTAAAATTATGCTCATAGTGCAATATCTGGTTAAGCAATCTCAGGCCGAGAGACAGAAATAAATGTAATATACATAAATATAATAGTGTTGAACATGATGTAGAAAAGTTCGAACTTCGGACAAAACTGAATGTAAAGCACGATATACGTGGTGAGAACTTTGTTTGTTGTAAATTTGAATTTTTGATTTTCTCATAGAATTTTTTACGCCTAAAATAAAAACTTTTTTTTTTTTTAATAGTTACAAGCAATTTCGTAGAACTTTCAAAAATAAATTGATTTAAAGAAAAGACAGACAAGCAGACAGACAAACATGTTCGTAAATACCATTTTTTTGTGACCCAGGGGGTCTTAAAGCGTCCAGAAATGACAACAACTAGATAGGTCCAAAATCCCATGAATCTAGGGCATTCCACCTAAATGATAAGAATGTAAAAATGATATCTGCGAAATTCAAATCGAGCATGCAGTGCGAGACATCGTATATACTATCTGCCGCGAAGTGCGAGAATCAATAGTCGCGCACCCCAGGCGCCCTCAAACTTGCGAGCAAAGCGAGCCGCGCGCAAATCCCGCGATGAGAATGTGCCCGCGCGTCGGGCAGTTTTTTGTTCTTGCAGATATCGTTGAATGAAGTTAAGTACTTTGCAAGTCCATCATGCTAGCACCTACACAATTGAAATTTCTTTGTATCAGAATCTTGGGCTTTTTTTGGTCTGTATTGACGATTTTTGGGCTCCAGTATTTTTTTTTTAATTCAAATTTCTACTGGAAGTGATGGCTTGACTCAAGCTAGCACCTCCACAATATAAAGATAAAAAAAATGTTCAAAAAATCAAACACGACAGAATTTTGGGCTATTTTTGAGCTTTTTTGGGCTCTCGAACGCTTGGTATTTTTTTGTTGGTGCAAAAACCACCCCTACGTTCAAAGATAAAACAACTATCTATAAATAGGAATTTTAACTTTCAAAAAGCACGAAAATCAAAAGCTCTATTTACCCTATAAAATTCAGAGTTATGATCATTATTCGGCAAAGTCGTACTGACAGTGTATTCACGAGTTTGTTTTTAGTGTTAAAAGATAGTGCTTAAAATCGAAAATGGTATTTTTGAGGTGCTTAAAAATTATAGAATCCATTCACGTCGTAAAATTTTCAAAATGATTATATTTTGACAAAGTTATATGTACGTGGTACAGAGGGGTTGCTTTTTGACGCTAAGGGTTGGAACTCGAAAATCGGAGTAGGTTTTTTTTAGAAGCACAACAATCAGGGACTTTAATATTGCAAATATTTTTATAATTTTCAAATTCAAAATTCTAATAATAAAAAATCTTAAATTATGCATTTTTTGTGATATTTTACTAATAAATTATAAAAATTATAAACTGAAACGGGTCATTCTAATTTAGTTTCAGTATTAGAATGAGCTATGACTATACAGTGGATTTTTCGAAGGTTTGGCCACTCGGTTTTTAAGTATGCACCAGATTTTAGAAGGTCACAACATATTTTATAGATTTTACAGAAATTCCACAAAGACCTTAAGACTTTTAAGGCATTTCAAAAATTGCAAGGATTTGAAAAGAGGTACAGTACACCAAATTTCCAATATTTCAAAACATTTCAAAGGTTTAAAACGATTTAAGAAGTTTCCAAAACATTGCAGAAAATTTTGAAAGATTTTACAAATATTCTTAACAACTTTACAGAAATTTTACACAGATTTCAAAGATTTCATAACAATTCCAAGGATTGCAAAAATTTTGTAAGGGCATTAGGATTTTAAAAAAATACAAGAATATCAAAGATTTTTAAAAAGTGTGCTGTACGATGGATTTCAAAAATTTCAAACGATTACAAATTTCTAAAGAAAATTTCAAGGATTTTAAAAATATTTTAAATATTAAAGTGATTTCAAACAAATACAAAAGATTCAGGAAAGATTTTACAATTATGGCAAAAGATTCATTGAGATTTTAAAAGATTCTAAACGATTTTAAAAGGGTTTCAATAATATAATACATTTAATAAGAATAATAATAAATTTGAGGATATTTCAAAAGTTTCAAAAGATTTCATAAAAATTCACAAAGATTTTAATGATTTTGAATATTTCAAAGTTTTTGCAAAAATTTTTAATGATTCTAAAAGATGTCACAAAGATTTGAAAGATTTAAAGGATTTCAAAGACTTGAAAACGTGTTTTAAATTTCAAAGATTTAAAGGGTTTTAAAGGTTCTGCTTTCTTTGAAAATTTTTGTCCAATGAAAACTAAAATGTCTCATCCCTCACATGTATCACAAACGGTTATTTGATTATTTTACATAGAAAACAGGAAACCTGTCAAAACATGATTTCTTGACCTAAAAACCCTGTAAAAGTCCTTGAATTTTGTTTTGAAGAATCTTTGGACAACTTAGATTTTTGAGCATCAATTTTTTAGCCTTAACCCCTAACGTTAAAAAACAACTTCTTAATACCACGCACATGTGACATAGTCATAAAAAATCTTTTCCATAATTCTTCTGTGTATATGGAGTCTTCAATTTTGGGCTCCTTTAAAAATATTAATTCTGATTTTTGGGCTTTAAATCTTGATAATAAGAAACAACCACTTGTTAGCAGTTAGATAAGACGCCGTCAAAAAAAATCTTTTTGGATAATTTTGCTGTGTAAATAGAGTTTCTGATTTTTGGCTCTTTAAAAATACCAATTTTGATCTATGGGCTCCTTGAAAATTTAAATTCAAATTTATAGGTAAATGTTTGATTTTTTAGGTGTGAGGGTGGTTTTTGCAAAAAAAGTCAAAGCATTCGAGAGCCTAAAAGAAACGGCTAACACTACTTTCTATTTTGTTTCTTCTACGTTTCAGTTTGCAATAAGGAGGTGTTTTGTTTGTGCATAGGGGTGGTTTTTGAAGATTTTGCGTAGGAGATTCAAAACCCAAAGCATTCACAAAATTTTAGTATACTTTATACTTGCAGTTTTTTTTTACAAGGATGTGGTTTTTTCACACATTAATGGTGGTTTTTGGATTTTTTTATGTATAAGAGAGCCCAAAATAAGACAAAAATGCTGGTGTACTTCGTTTCTTCCAAACTTGAGTTTTCTGATAGGGGGCAGTTTTATTGATAGCAAGGGTAGTTTTTGGAAATTGGTTGCTAGCGCGTTCAAGAGCCTGAAAAAATCCTAAAATTCTAATAAAAAGTAATTGCGGAATTTCGATTGTGGAGGTGCTAGCTTGATGGACCTGTACTTTGCCGGTGAATACTTTGCAGGTTGTATTTACGAAAACAGCAAAGTTTTCAACTTCATTAAACGATATCTCCAGGATATTAAAAAAATTCAAAAAGAGTTTCAAAGGGTAATAGTGGTGCTTTCAAAAGCCGTAACGAGTTTGCATAGAAAAATCAGTTAGCGATGTAATTTAAGCCCGAACATAGCAAAAAACTATTTTTTTGCACTTTTAGGTTAGGGTATTTTAAAAACTTACGGCGATGTAGTAATTTTAAGGTCGTATTTGGATTAACCGCACCAACGAACTTCGAATAGGTAGTGTCTCGTTTCTTGGTTGTTCTTTTCTTCAAGTTTTTGTAGGCCTATGTTATTTTGCGTGTTCTGTTTAAATTAATTTTTCAAAATAAACAAAAACTCTAGATATATTCAAAAGCTTTAAATTGTATTTCATAATCTTAAAATATCTACATTTTGTTTTGAGTTTTTTAAAATTTTCACAAACTTTAAATTATTTTTGGTATTTCTTAAAAAGTTCTAAACATTATTTAAAATTACTGAGATTTCTCCTAAAATGTCTAAAAAATCCCGCAAAATTAAAAAAATTTCCTGAAAAACAGTTGAATTTATCCAAAAAAGCTATTTTCAAGAAAATAGTTGAACATTCAACCAGAAAAAATTTATTTCCAAACTGTTGTATTTTTAAGCAAAAGAGTGTGCGTTTGTTGTATCTTGCGCTTCGCGCTTGATAATGTACTTACCTCGCACTGCGCGCTTGATCTTTATACTTCCTTCAAATTTGTGAAAAGACCTTCTAAAACTGAAGGTCAAACATCGACAATTGTAATTTCTTGATCGCGAATTCTCTTTTGTTTAGGCTCCTCCGACTTTAACAAACAAATTCTTATCATGTAGCCCGTGCTTCTAACTGAATTTTGTCCAAATTACAAACTTTTCTACATTAGGTTCAACTCTATTATATCAAATTAAATTATTTATATTTTTGCACCTCGATCTAGGACTGCTTATTCAGATATTTCAAAATATTGTAAAAATTTTATTTTTCAAGATTATTATAATATTTGTTCCTTATTTTGCACTAAATTGTATTCTCATACACCCTGGGAAATTGAATCTTTCAGTAAATTAGCACTATTATTACAATTTATAATGTGCATTGGTATTGAAAGAGACGTATTTTCATTGCCTCGTTTTTATAATTTCAAAAATGTTCGCATCCTATAAAAAAATCATTTTTAACAAACTTGTAGCTCTTTTTTGGGAGAACAACTTTTGTCTCTTTACTTTTTTCTTAGCTTGTGCCGTTTGTCCGAAAATTTAATTTTTAATTTTTTATATTTTTCCTTACGAAAAAAACAAAAACTACCCGTCCTATCAAAAAGTGATTACTAACAAATTCGCAGACCTTCTTTAAATTTAAATTTTATGTAATTTTATTTGTTTTCGTATTTTGCACAATTTGACAGCATCTTTCAAAAAGCAACGTTTTTTTTTCATAGACTTTTTTACATATCGTGCGTTGCTTAGTTTGAAGTTAATGCTTTCGTTTTTTTAACTCTGAAACACTGAAAAATACTTTTCGAAAAGCGGAAATTACGGTCTTTAGTCGCGAAATGAAACAATATCTTAATTGCCTTAGATATCCTTTTTAAGGGTTCTCAAAATAAAGGTCAAGTTCATAAACCAGTAATTTTCGAACAAAATTTTAAAAGAGTGTTGCTGTTTTGGCATTAATAAAATTTGTATTTGTTCATCGATAAAAGTACTGGTTCCTATTTACTTTACATGTTAATTGATTTTTAACAATAAATATTTGTTGTAGCAAAAAATGCTGAAACAATTATTGTTACTCATGAGCATGTCTAACAAAAGAAAAAAAATTTTGAAAATGTTAAATTGTGAATGTTTAGTGTCACATTCATTAAAAATAATTAATTGCGAATATCTCGCAAACGACAAATTTGACAGAGAAGTGCTACACAGTTTCAAATTCTGGAGGTCATTTTACATATGAACCGAAAAAAATTAAATCAACCTTGTTGATCTGAAGGACCCTTTCACAGAAGAGAATTCACAATCACTTGAATAGGTGCCTGTAGCGATAATTTTCAGCTTGGAATTCTTTTAGCATTTTTTATTAAAGGCAGGTGAGATGGGGCTTTTTTTTAATGTGCTTAAGTTTTAGAAACTTATTTGGGTTGACTATTTTTATTTTGAAATTTTAGTCTTTTTCAGTTATAGGTAGCTGCTAAAATTAGCAGTTTTTTTCCTAGCCTGAAGTGTTATTAATTATTAATTTAGTTTTAACAGTTCAGATTTAAAAAGTCGATAAGATACTTCTGCAAAAGAAAAAAAAAATTATTAAATAGAATTTAACTTCTTCAGACACCTAAGTTCATCCTTATTTAAGAAAAATATTTTTACAGAGTTTTCTGAATAATTGCAATTTTCTATGGAATATAATAATATAATATAATATAAAAATAAATTGCTAATGTTTAAAAATTATATTTATCAGTTCCATTAACTGGAAAATGTTTTTTTTCACAGTTTAAAACCAAGAATTTTGTTATATATGACAACGTTGGTTTAATAACATGTATACTTTTAAAAAACAAAATAGGAAATTCTTGGAAAAATATTTGTTTTTGTCGATACAGCGCTATCTCTGCCTAGGCTTTAATTTATACTTTTTCAAAAATAATATTGAAAAAGATTTTTAGAAATTTAGAATAATTTTCAAAGTTCTTAAGCAAGAATTTGAAAGATTTTAAGGCAATTTTTTCAAATTTCCAAGAAAAATCAATTCATCTTATTTTTAACACCTTGCTACCCGAAACACACAAAAGTTGTTTGCATCAATTGAAGTTACATAGTTTCCGGAGAAAAAGTAATTCATATTTTTCGTATTTACAAATTGAAACAATTTTTTGAATAAATTCAAAGTAACACTTTGCTTTTCTTCCAAAATTTCTAACATCATTAGAGTTTCTATATAATCTTAATAAATACGTATGAAAATATGACACAAATTAAGGTTTTATTAGATCAATTATTATTATTATGAAAATATAGATTAGATTTTCAGAATAATAAGGATATGAAATATAGTCGTCTATTTTCCCCACTTCTTCGTCTATGCATGGGCTTCAGCGTGACTAGGTTGCTTAAAGCATCCCAAGTGTAGGAAGTTAATCTGTTTCCTACCACTAAGCAGTAAAGATCGATAATTGATAAAGGAGTCTTGTTTCACAGTTCAGGCACTTATATAAAAAAAATATATATTATTCGCTAGACAATTATTAAATTATTGAGCCTGCCAGAATCTTTTTCACGATATCCTAGGGTAGATGTATCTACGAAACACCCTTAGTACTTTTAAACCACAAGGATCTTCGACTTGAACCAGGACTCTACGGATTCTGTTTGCAGCCCAGGTATACCACTAGAAGACGAGACTTTTAAGGCATCTACGGAACCTTGCAAAAATATCTTAGCTTCCTTCCATCCTGAAAGTGCACGCTGAACCAAGCGATAAGCATCTGAAAGAAACGAACGATTGGGCCACGCCCAGTTCATCCGCTTAGCAGCAGGATGTCTATGGCCGTCGAAGTACAACTGATATCTACCTGGCTGACACAAAACGAAACGAAAGAAAAAGTAAGCATTGTTTTAATTTTTAGAGTGTAGTTTTGAGATAGTTAAGAATCTTATAAAGATATTTCCGCAGTACATAAGTTCTTCTCTTATACGTCGCATGGTGATTGAATTTCATCGATTGTAAATAGCCTGGCATCAGTAGACACGACATTGGTGCTCAACGTCCTTAATCTTCTCTAATAAACGGAAATTCTACATTGAATGATTCTTGTGTTTAACAATATACCAAATCTTTAAAACTTATAACGCGCTTTGCGACATTACATCCGACACTCGCAATTAGGACAAGCTGGCGTTCCACACCTATAGGGAAAACAGTACACAATACTACACACAAACAGACACTCTTTTGGACCGTGGATCCACTTTTGCCGATCCCGAGTAAATTAAAATTAATCGAACATGTACAGCGGACCATAAGAGCCGACATGAGAACTTGGAAAACTATACGTCTCAGCTAACGATATACGTACATAACAATACACCCAAATGCGATATTAACAGCAGCGCAACAATAAACTTTAGGCCCGGTGACCTACCACCGCATTTCTTAACAGCCGATACGAGACAGTTGCCTGTATCCCTACATGACACCAGACAGAGCTGTAACGCAGCAGTGAGACAACTGTCGAATTCAAGCCAGCCGCCTACAACCGCGCTCGTCGACACAAAGAGATGCAACGCAGAAGAAAGAAAGCCCTTAATGTCCTTCACTTACACTAGTGCGAGTCACCGAAAAACATTCGCTCACGGCATCACACATAGAGTCAAAATAGCAGCGGGCAACGAGTAGCCATAGAAAACTTTCAACCTGTCTCTCAGGCAAAGAAGATTTTCTGCACGGTATAAGTTCTCAACGAACACGATGACGTTGTTGTGCACGACTTCTACAACATTGTTCATTCCTTTACTGTGTAGATTGAAAATCACAAAGTTGGCCTAAAATGTGTGGAACGTTCTACTAGATAGATATAATAAGAAATTGGT
>JAUELO010000336.1:162588-174804 GCA_032357855.1 Amphibolips quercusostensackenii
ATAAATACTTGTAGGAATTTGATTACAATGTGTTTTACTCGATAAATTTCACTGCAATAATATTTTTCTCAATATATATTGTTTATATTTATAAAGAAATTCGAAATTTGCATAATTTTTGTAATGTTTAGTTTTTATTACTATAATGGTAAATAAAAATATAGAGATTGGAAAATGTTGGATTCTATTAACAAAAGAGAGTCTAAAATGGATGAACGTGGATAAGTAGGTGATACAAAAGGGTAGAGTTGGTTAAATAAAGAAATAGCGAGGATAGGAATAGGATTAGGAACAGAAATAAAAATAATGGAGGCAATTGTAGATTGAGAATGTGATAGAACATGATTGTCGTGGATATATATGTGGATGGTATATATCACCAAGAAGATAGGAAAGTGTAGACGCAAAAAGCGAATTATTGACTTCAATAATAGTACATTATGTAACAAGGGGCGAAAGGAGCAGATTTTTCTTGCAAGTACTAATCACCCGAGGGAAAAATCTACTTTCGTCCCGTGTTGCATATAGTATTTTATTCCACTCTCGACTGTGGCCACCTTTTGGCTCTAAGAAGCAGGTCCGACGCATTTTTCTACAGCTTTGTTTGCGGCTCGAATTCTAATTAACTTGGAGCCTCTTTCTCCTTTCCCCATTTTACCTTTCCCCCTTTCTTCTTTCCCCTTTCCCTTTTCCCTTTTTTCCTTCCCATTCAAACCTCTCCCATTTTTTCTTTCCCCTTGTTCCTTTCCCTTTTTTTCTTTCTCTTTAACCCTTTCCTTTCTTTTTTCACATTTCCTTTTTCCCATTTCCCTTTCCAATTCACCCTTTTCCTTTCCCCTTTTCTATTTCCCTTTTTCCCTTCTGCTTAAACCTATCTCATTTCTCCTTTACCCCTTGTCCTCTTTCACTTTTCCTTTTGCTGGTTTCCCCTTTTCCTCTATTCCCCTTCCCCATTTTCTCTTACCAATATCTTATTTTCCCTTTTTCTTTTTCCTTTCCCCTTTTCCCTTTTCTCTCTCCCTATCTCCTTGCTATGTCCCCGTTTTCTCTTGTAAACACATATTATTTCGAAACAAAAAGTTTCCCCATTTTGACCAAAGCATGGTTTTAAGGGTGATAAATTATACTTTTTTTAAGACGATTGAAAAAAATCAATGATGTCGGAAATTGTAAAAAAATATATTTTTTAAATCGAAGAAGTCCAAACTGAGTTATTCACACTTGAACTTCGGTGAGCATAGCCAAAAACTGAAAATTTGGTATTCTGACAGCAGCTTTTTTTCGGTAAACAAAAAGTTGTAGCTTTTTTAGTTTTCTGATTAGAGACAAAAAACAACTTTTTTTAAAAAATCGAATTTAATTCGTTTCTCAATTCAACTCGTGCTTAATCAGTGAATTTTTGAAATTACATAATACAATTTTAAGGGAATGTGGTTTAGAATGTTCTTTGACTGATAGAGCAAAAGGGATTAAAAAAATGTATCTTCAAATAAATTGTATTTTTTTTCTTCTGATGCTCGTCGCATATCGGACTTCTTTAACTTTCAGCGTTTCGTTTATCGAGAGATTTTTCATGAACGAAAAACATCCAGAAAGAAAGTTGTTGATTACAGTACAATAAAGTTTTTTTGCAAGTTTTAGCTTAATCGAATTGATATTTAAGAAACAATTATGTCTCAAGTCGCTAGCGGTTAGTCTTTTCGCGTGCGGACTGTAGCGAGAGTCTCAGCTGCGATTCTTGGTAGTCTTAATACAGTTCACTGGCGTCAAAGATAAAAACCAATCAAGTATTATATATGAATAAATATATATAAATAATGTTGCACAATGTAAAATAATTAATTTATTTCATATTATGTACAATAGAATGGTTTTTTTTTGGAGACACACTATAGGGAACAGTGGGGCTAATACGACAATTGCTTTTTTAAAGATAAATATAACACGTCTAAACTTGTTTTTTTAATAATAGTGGGCCCTTATGCCCTAACTTCATCGACAGAGTTTCTTGGACTACTGCATGAAATGGCACATTTTGCGACATGAATAGTGTTTTCGAAGGTCAGAAGTTTTTTCCGACGCTTGTGGAAAATGGTGTTTTTTTGTATATCATCGCCCACTGTAATCAAGGTATATTCACCTTACGTGAAAAAGGTGATGAACATGAATGTGTTATTAAATTTTGATTTTTCGATGATTTTCAACGTTTTTTGGATTCCAAGAATACAAAATTGACGCGTGGGGCTAAGTCGACACCAAGTGCGTCATCGTGCCTATAGGATAACAGCAGATATGCAGACATACAGATATACATACAGACATTTAGACATACACACAGAGATATAGACAAAATACAAACATACATGCATACAGACAGAAACCTTTGTAAAATTTTTGTTTTCTGACTTAGGTGGTCTCAAAACCTGAAGATTTGATGAAAACCATCAAAATTCAATATAACATCAAACTAATACCTTCTCATTACAGGATGAGAATATAGAAAAATTTTTGTTAACAACGTATCAGGTATTTTTTGATCGAGAATTTAGTTGGCTACAATAAAAGAAATTTAATAAATGTATACTTTATTTTCTTTAAACATTATAGTCAAGTGTAGACTTAGCCCCAGGTGAGTGTTCTTAGCCCCACGATATTTCGCTTGACAGAATTTTCATCACTTTAGTTATTTTCAGTAATGAGTAAACAAAGCATCTCATTTTAAAATTATCAGTACCATTATGTATGAACTAAATTCTCGATCCAAACATACTTAATACGTTGTCAAACAATTTTTTTTAAATTGAAAAACAATTTTTAAAAAAGTGTCCGCCTAGCCTCACTCTCCTCTACAAAAGTAAAACAAAACATAAATATCTAATAGTTGAGATTTATCGCGTTCCTAACTCCGCGATTATTTCAATGATTTAAATTCGTGAAATTAAAAAAAATAAAAGATCAAGAAAGAGCACTTGTTTTTCGTTCATATTATAATAGATCGTTAGCGTTTCTTTAATTTAAAAAAAGAAATGTCTCTGGATTGTTAAAAAAGTGTTGTGACATGATGGCAGAGATTATATGCTTTTGTTAGGTTTGTCTCAAAAATGGAGCAATTACATTGTACAGAATATGAAAGGAATCAATTATTTTACATTGTGCAATATTATTTATTTATTGGGTCATTATACTTTGATATTACCCGATTATTTAATCAGTTTTTATTCTTGACGCCAGCGCACATTGGGGACGAAATGTTCAAAACCACCTACAGGTCGCAAATCTTAACCAAATCAAACAAAATTTAGCCAAAAATGTTTGTAAATGAATTTCAAAGAGACTCACGGAGCAAAATTTTTCAAAATAATTTGTTTAAGCAAATAGTTTAAGCAATTATTGCTAAACTTGCAATATATATCAAAAATCATGCAAAACAACATAAAACCTAAACCCATAAACCCTAAACTCATAAACTCTAAACCGATAAACCCTGAACCCATAGACCCTAAGCTAATAAACCTTAAACCCATAAACATTAAACCGATAAACCCTAAACCCATAGACCCTAAAGCTATAAACCCTAAACCCATAAACCCTAAACCTATAAACCAATAAACTCTAAACCCATACACCCTAAACCCATAAAAGTCAAACCCATGCACTCTAAACCCATAAACCCGAAACCCATAAACACTAAACCCATAAACCCTAAACCCATAAGCCCTAAACCCATAAACACTGAACCCATAAACCCTAAACTGATAAACCCTAAATATATGAACGCTAAAATCCTAGACTGTAAATCATAAGCCTATAAATTCTAAACCCAAAAATACTAAGTCTACTAATTTCTAATCCACAAACATTGAACCTCAAGCGCACACATGCGATAACTTTCAATTCTGAAAGAATAAAACGATATAGTTTCATGCTCAGACGATGTTACAGAATCAAAATTATAGTGCAAAAGTTTTAAAATTTTTCCTAATTTGTTAATATTAATAAACAAATTTTCGAAAATACCTTTTTTTAGAAAAAATTCAGTTTTGAGGAAAGTTTCAGACATATATTTACGAATAATTACATATTAGTATTTTCAGGATCGTTGATCACGAATCTGGAATCAGATTCTGAAATTTGCAAAATGACGGATGCAATATGGCGTCCGAAAATTAAAATACTGCTGAATTTTGCTGAAAACTCTGACCCCAGACTCATGATAATTGTATCTAAAAATTCTCCGAATATTTTTTAAGCCTTTTTTGATAAAAAGCATAGCGCAGCAATCGTCATTTGTTTGTCGCGTATGCATCAAAACAGAAAGCGATAGCAGCAGTCGTCATTTGTTTGTCGCGTATGCACCAAAACAGAAAACGATCGCAGCAATCGTCATTTGTTTGTCACGTATGTTACGATATTGACATGACACATATTATTACGTACATTTGTTTTCTAATCACATATATAGTTATACTTATAGTAATTTAAATTTATCCGCAAATTAATTAAATGTTGATTTAATTTGTATCAACCGTTACATCACTTGTTTAAAACATCACTTTCAAAAATCCAAAAAATGAGTAATCTCACACTCTCTCACTAAGAATTATGTGATGTTCTCTTTAATCAAGACATAAATGAAAGGAATGTCTCTTGTTTAATGGATCATTTAATAATCAAACATCCTGATATAAATGATAGAGAATTGTCGGTAATAAAAAAAAAAACTTCGATTAAGTTTTCTACAAATTTCTCAATCAAAATTCGCTGCTGTCTTTTATAAAAAAGCTCCATTTAGGAGTAAAAGTTCTGAATGGTTGCAAGGACATGCGTCTATTGATTTATTAAAACGTAGCTTGAGTGGTGGAAGACCATCAATTAAAAATTTTGAAGACGGTTCTACATATGCAAAGCGAAGAAAAATACAAAAGTTATCAGATAGTAATTCATAAGAAGAGTTAAAATTAGCTTTTTATAAAAAGCTGAAAGATTCTGAAAGAAGATCTCTGGCAAAAATGATAGAAGACATTTTAAATAGCAAAACAATAGTAAAATGAAATTACCTGAAGACGAATCTTTGGCCCTTAATGAAGACGCAAAATTTTTAAAATGGCAGTATGATACTATTCGAAAAAGAACGAAAAAAAAGAATTCAGTTCTTTTTGTTAATTATAAACACCTTGCAGAAGCTAGAAAGAAATGTTAGCCATTACCTTTAAGCATAAACATAACTAAAAAAGGTGCTAAAATTAACTTAAAAGAGTTGCTTAACCACACTTGTTCGTGGTTATTACAAATAACATTTATTTTGTCTCAATTACCTAATACTGATGATGATATATTTTTAAAAATTATTTCGTAACGGGGATGTGATGGAGCTTCTGATCAAAGTCAGTATAAACAATAATTGTCTGATGGAACAGTAGCAGACAATAGTATTTTTATGATTTCAATGGTACCACTTAGTTAGAGACTAAGGATGGAAATAATATTAAAACTATTTGGTGTAATCCACAATCTGGTTCTACAAGATATTGCGTGTCATTAGTTTTGAATATGCCAAAGAAACTGACGAGAAACCTAAATTTGAAGTAAGCTAATTGGAATCTGAAATTAATTCTCTTCTACCAACAACAGTTGAAATTCATAGGAAACAAATCAAAGTAGCACATGAGATGCATTTAACAATGATTGATGGAAAGGTGGTTGCAGTATTAACAGAAACATCATCGAATGCATATTGCGTTATATGTAATGCAAGTCCAGTGGAGATGAATAACATAGGAATGTTATCAAGAAAAGCAGTGCTAATTGAAAATTGCAAGTATGGTTTGTCAAGTCTTCATGCTTAGATCAGATGTATGGTATGCATTCTTCATATCGCTTATAGAATAGATATTAAAAAATGGAGGATAACATCTGAAAATAACAAAACAACTTATGAAAAATGCTAAGCAAAGAATCGAAAAAGAGTTTCAAGAACAAACAGGTTTACTTTCAGGTTACTAACAGGTTTATTATCCAAAACAAAGCTCTGGGACTTCTAGCGATGGCAATACAGCGAGATTTTTTCGTGATCCAGAATTGTTATCGCAAATAACAGGTGTAAATATGGAATTTATTCAAAGATTTGGAATAATATTGCAGACACTTGCTTGTGGTATCAAAATAGATACTAAGAAGTTTAAGCTGTATGTAACAGAAACTGCACAAATTTTTGTCAATTTATATAATTGTTTTTATATGCCAGCATCAGTGCACAAAATACTATTACGTGGATCGCTAATAATTGATAACTTTTTACTAACACCAATAGGTTTACTATCTGAGGAGTTACGGAAATCACGTAATAAAGACCTTAAGCATTTCAGGAAATTTAATACGCTAAAGTGTAGCAGGGTTTATAGAAATGCTGATTTAATTCATAAATTTCTATTTTCTTCAGACCCATATATTTCTCATATGAGACACAAGATGAAAAATACAAAACTTCAAATCGATAAAGCAGCAAAAGATATGTTAATTGAAGAATAAGAAAAAAATTATTTTGAGTTTTAAGCTCCTAATTTATAAGTTTTAGATATAAGAGTTAATAAAATAGTCACAACAAAAAATTAATGAATGAAAAAATCACATAAAAATAATAAAATTTAAGATAAAAAATATATTTAAAAAATTTAATATAAAATACAGAAAAAATTTACAGAATATGTGACTAAATAGCAAAAATAACTTAACTATTAAATCTATGAATTTTTCAAATAATTTATTTGTTAAAACAAATTAATTCAAAATCACTTTATCAATACGAAGAACACATTTGTTTATATAGAATAAGATTTAGAAATAGTTCTTACTTAATAATACAATTTGTTATGAATAAAAAATTAATCTCGAAAAAATAATTTGTTTCAACAATTTTTTTTTGCAAAACTAATCGCAAACTTGAAATTAACGCACGAAAAAACACTTTAGTTAACATATGTTGTATTTTTATTATTATTCATTTTCTTATGGACGTTAAAAGCATTATTTAGATTCAATATAGATCATGGAAAAGTAATTATTTAGTCATATGTTTGTAACAACTTGTATTTTAAATATAAAATATACTGCTTCGGACATATTTTTTCAGTAGGATTAAATTTTAGAATTTATTTTGCAAACAAATTAAAATTAGCAATAATTTATTCAAAGAAATTGGTTAAAGAAATTTATTTTGCATAACTAATGGAAAATTTAAAATCAGCTATGCCTCAAACTCCTTAAATTCTATATCGTTTATCTAGTTCATGACCTGTAGGTGGTTTTGAACGAAAATATTGCTTTATGCCCAATGTGCGTCGCAGAGTCTCCAGAACGTGGGATTTTTCGGCCTCCACCACTTTCCCATCTGGAAAAAACACATGCAAACATAGCGTGTCGGTGAGTCGGCTGTGCTACGAGTTGCGAAGACCAGCCGAAAATGCACGAGGACGAACCCGAGCTCACCCGACTTTACGATTCCGTTCATCTCATTCTCTGCTTCTGGCTATTCATGGGATTCAGTTGATTTTTGTTTCCTGTTTCAAATAAGAACTATTAATCAAGGTGACCGCTGGACCGGGAAACCCAGAAATAACCGGGAAATGACAGTAAATTTATTTTTTGACCGGAAATTTCACAAAAATTTAGAAAAAAAATCTGTCCAGCTTTGATTTCATCCGTTTTTTAAATAATTAGTTAAATTGTTATCTTTTTTAACTTATCATATCATTCAATTTAGAATGCGTCATTCGAAAATCTTTCACTTAAAAAATTTTCCATTTTAGATCTTAATTTTCAAGCCCACATTGTAATTTAAAGAATTTCAAAATGCAGTTTTGCATTAAATTCAAAACATTGTGTTAGTGTGAAATATTCCATTTTTAAACCAATTAATTTGAAATTTTTTATTCAAGAAGAAGAACAATGACTTAATATTTCGAAATATCTGACTGTTCTATTGAAATTTGTTATAATAAAGTAAATAATCAAAATGGAAAAAAATAAACTCTGAACGTTACAATTTTTAATTTTTTTTTTAAATTTTAATTGTAAGTCAAATTGTTGAATTTGGATACATAAATTAAATTATTGTTAAATTGTTAAAATTAAATTAATTAAATTAATGTAAACGAAGTGCCTACGTATACCGACAAAATCTAGCTTTTGTACCAAAATTTTGGAATATTTATTTTTTTAATTTGCCAGGATTTAAAAAAAATTGTAGGGACAAATTTTGAACAAGTTTTAGAAAAAATCCAAATTATTCCAAAAGATGGTTGGAAGTTCTGAAAAATTTCAGAAATAATTTGAAATTTTGAACAAATGTAAGGCAACGTGTAGATTTTTTAAGATTTTCAATTGAAATTTTGAAGCATTTTGAGGATTTTTAAACGTATCAAAAATAAAATAATTTTTCTTATAATTTAAGAAGTTTCCAAATCATAAAAAACTACAATCGTTCAATTTTTAATGTTTCTAGCTGAAAATTGTTTAAACTAATTTAATTTTGAAAATTTTGTAACTCATTGATTGATTCTTCAATTTAGAACATTGAAAATGATAACGAATATTTATATTTTCGGAACTGAATTTGAATCTTGGAACTCTACAATTTATAAAAGTTTAAAATTTTCAATATAGCAGTTCAACTGCACTTAATTCAAAATTGTTTACCTGAAAAGTGTTAGCAGCTTTCGTTTTATAAGTGTAAATTATTAAGCATTTAAATATGAATTTATTTATTTCAAAGACTTTTAAACTTTAGTTTTAAAAGTTTAAAATTCAAAAGGGTTCCACTTCGAGTGCAACTTTAATTATGAATAAAATTATAAATGATTAAAAATTTAATTATTTAACATTATAATCACTTAAAATTATTATTCAAATTATTATTTTAAATTAGAAAGAACATTTTAATTTTCAGTTCAGCTTTTTTTACTTCAAATGGAAAAATGTTTTGCTTTAGAATTCGAGCTTTTACAATCGACCGAATTTTCCTTCGAAAGTGGTGCGGAAAGGAGTTTTATTAAAAAATGTGTGAGGTTTTCTAACAAGGAACTGCATGAATTTATGACCTTTCTTATTTTTATTTTTTAGGTGTATCTTAATCTACTTTATGTTCAGGGGAAAATCATATCTTGAAAAATGAGCCTTCATATAAAAGCACGTAACCTCCATTGGTAGTGAGCATGGAGCGGATATTTTTTTACTTATCGGATAGCCTATTGAATTAAAATTAAAATCTAAACAAGTGAAAAAGTAGATTCCTAATTTTATCGATCACTGATAATTATTTCGATTTACGTACATATCTTTACTGTTACTTTCAATAACAGCTCTTACCATCCTGATCTACTTGATACATAAGATACGCAATAACTAAGTAAAATGAATAATATTCTTTACTGAATTATCAGTCTGATATGTGATTGAGTATTGGCTATTATTTTTATAGTAAATTTTATTTTATTCTTTAAAATAACTTTATTAAAATTCAATACTTTTTTTAATTGTTTGTGATGTTATGAAATGAGTATCTGAATTCAATTTGAAAAATTATATGCACATATATTTTAATTTTTTTAAATTAGTTTAAAGGGTTATTTATGACTGAAAGGTTAAGAAATGCAATCTCGAATTTAAGGAAAAATATAATGTAAAAATTATTTGAATGTTTCAAGTAAAATAATTGTTTAAAACTTGTTATACGGTGAACTGATTAATTAGTTATTAACTGATTCTATTATTCCTTACTTTGCTAGAATTAGTTTAAAAGGTTCTTAATTCATCAAGTTTCAGAAACAGAAGTTCAAATTAAGAAAAATATATATAAATTAAAAATTATTTTAATGTTTTGATAAAGATTATAGTTTAATGCTTTCTTATTTTCTGAACTGAGTGATTAATTATTATCTGATTAATTTTTTTTCATAATATTAAATTAAATAAAGGGTGAAAGTAAGTTTTTTTTAAAATTAAGTAACATAAATTGATTATTCACTTGAAGATTATTATATAAGTGAATATTGGATATAATTTGTATAATAAAAGTTTATTTTTATTAAAAATACCCCTATCCTAATTATATAATATAATTTTTTCAATTATAACATATGTAAGTATGTTTCAATTTTTTTTTGAAAATAGTATAAAAGGTTTCTAATAAATCAGAATTTTATATAAGAAACTGAAATTCAAAAAAATGTAAAGTAAAAGCGATTTGAATTTTTGAATAAAAATTATTGTCTGAAGCTGTTTATGTTGTTAATAGACTAATTTATTATTAGCTGATTTAAGTTTTTTTTTTTAATATTGAGTTACATGAGAATTGAATTTTAATTTTTCGCTCTCAAGTAACATAAATTGATTGTTTATTTTAAGTTTATGTAATTGAATATTGGTTATAATTATAACTAACATAATTTGTATGATAAAAGCTTATTTATGCTAAAAATACCTCTATTCCAATTATCTAACCTTTGTACATTTTTGTGATATTGTGAAATGAGTATCTGCATTGTGATTTCAAAACTATATGTAGCTATATTTTAATTTTTTATGAAATCATTTTAAAAGGTTAATTTAAATTTTCAGAAAAACACAAGTAAATAATATTTGAATGTTTTTATAAAAATAATTGTTTACTGATTTTCATGTTGGAAACTGATAATTTACTTTCAGATTATGCAATTGAATATTGGCTATTATTTGTATAATAAAATTCTATTTTTTATTTAAATACATCTATTATGATTATATAGTTTTAAAAAATGTTTGTGATGGTATATTGAGTATAATTCGTATGATAAATATTTATATTTTACATACCTCTATGACAATTACATTTTTTTTAAATGTTTGTACTGTTTTGAAATGAGTGTCTAAATCCCACGTTCAAAATTATATGTAAATGTTTGAATTTTGTTGAAAAATAGTTTTAAAGGTTATTAATAAATCAAATTTTCAGAAATAAAAGTTGAAAGAAATATCCATATAAAGTAAAAATTATTTGAACTTTTCCATAAAAATAATTATTTAATGCTTTTTATGTTTTAAACTGATTAATTAATTATTAACTGATTCTGTTGAAACTTTAATTTCCTGGAGTTAGTTTAAAAGGGTATTAATAAATTAAAATTTTAGAAATGGAAGGTAAAATTAAGAAAAAAGAAATATATATATATATATATATATATATATGACAATAATATCAATGATTTTTTTATGTTTTTTAAGCTGATCTTTAAAGCAGCCAAGTAGATATTCATGTTATAAATTTCAATAAATTGGAAGTCGAACTTTTTTTTTAACGAAAATATGGATAAGAATGTTATATTGTTATTAAATTTTATGAATAACGAATAATACGAAATTCTAGCGGAATTTATTCATGTTTTTTTTTTAAATGTACATGAATTCCGAATGTATTAAATTGACGTACTTATTCCACAGGGAAAATTATATCAGGAACACCGTCGTTGGTCATGAAATTGTTTCAAAAGCTGCAACGATTTTTGGAATTTCAGAATCTAATGTCAGCAAGAATTTAAGTAGTAAAAACTTTTTACTAAATAAATAATTATTTCAAATTCGGTAAATGATAAAAATCAAAACAAAAGTTGGCACGCATGCGTGCGTACAATAGTCTAGTAAAACAAATATCAATTCCTCCAACTGGTCCAAAAGGTTAAAGACAAATCTGTACAAGCGTTTGTTAACATTTTTAAAATTTTTTGGCATCATTTGAAAGGCAAGTCTTCATAGTCTTTCACTAACTAATAGACATATTTTTATAATTTCATTTCTGAAATAGATTCCGTAAGGTCGAACATGGTAAAAAAATGTCGTAATATTTAAAAAATGACCAACCATTTACAAGAATATTTTTCATAAAAATCAATGTGTATCTTGTTCAAATAAAATTTGGGAATATTAATAAAAATATTGATACTTGTCATTTTTAAAATTAATCAGGGTGGTTGTTTAAATCAAAGGAAAAAAATCTCGGTCATTTACCGGTTTTTTCGCGGTTCTCAGACATTTTTCACGGTCGATGAAATTAAAAAATTTAAATTCTAAAGCAAAAAAGTTTTCCATTTGAAGTAATAAAAGCTAAGCTGAAAACTACAATTTTATTTATAATTTATTTATATATATATATATATATATATATATATATATATATATATTTGTGTG
>JAUELO010000336.1:301967-313123 GCA_032357855.1 Amphibolips quercusostensackenii
GAAAAAGCACTTTTTTGGGACCAAAATCAGCTGACTGCTCAAATCTCAACAGATCAGAGCTTTTTTTGTAAAATGCTCATGCAAGATCGTACTTTAACGTAGAAGTGCATGCTATTTGAATTTGTCACTTGATAATTCGTTATTTAACTTAAAAGTGGCGATTGGTTATATTTGCCACATTCACATATAACTATTGACTGCTGCATTCTCGGAATTGGAATGTATCACTTGCTCAGTTTTCTCATCAATAGAATCAAAATCTGTATACAATAGACTGCCATTCAACATTTTCATTTTTATAAATAATTTTTAATGAAAAAATTCTCTTATCTGGCATATCTGCGTATCGAAATTTTTCTTTTCTCTGGAATCGTTCATTTTGGTGTAAAGAATAAGAATGGTAGACATTAGAGTTTAATCAAGCAACATTTGTCACTATTATAAACAATTTTTATGAACAAATTCACTTATTTGGCATTTAAATGCCTAAAAAATTTGTCTTTTCTGCGGAATCATTTCTTTTCATCTAAAGAATATAACTTTTGCATAACTGACTTCCACCGAACAACATTTATCATTGTTATAAACAATTGTTATAAACAAATAAACTTATTGTAGTATTAGTGCTATCACTTATATTGCTATAAATCTTTCTTCCATGCCGGTACTCAAGCCTCTCTACTAAGCGTCAAGGTTGTAGCTGTGAAAGAGCTTCATTTGAAACCTTTTTTTATACATTTTTCTTATACCATTTTAATTTGACCTATTTCTGATCTACTTATGAGACTATAAAATGCAAAGATTTACTCAATATCTTATTGCACGAGCACATTAAAATGATTTATTCCACACATTAAAATTGCCGATGCATAGATATGCCAAATGAGTGAATTTGTTTATAAATATTGTTTATAAAAATTACGAATTCTGTTGGAGGAATGTCGGTTGTGCACAACTATTATTCTTTAGATGAAAAGGAATGATTCTCCAGAAAAGACAAATTTTCTATGCATATAAATGCTAAGCAATTGAATTTGTTTATAAAAAATTGTTCACGACAATAAAAAATGTTGTTTCATGAAACTTCAATATAAAACATTCTTGTACTTAACATAAAAATGAATAATTCCACACACAAAATATTGTTTAAAGTACCAACTATTAATACTGTTTGGTGCTTGTCTGCAATTAAAAATTAATTCTTTACATTTTTATAACAAAATCTATGTAAATAATACATTCGAATTTCACAAATGCAGCAGTTAACAGTCGCATGAATGAATTTTTTTGGAAAAATTAACGAAATGCAGGATATTTATCCCAAAGTTACATTTTTATTGAAAAAAGGAAATTTACTAATTCTATACTTTTTTGACGAAATATTAATGAATGGGGCTAAGTAAATGTAGAAAATATAAACAACTGCAACTTTAGAGTTTAATAAAAAATTATTAAATAACAGATTCAAAAAACTTGCACAAGTTAAAGTACGATGCTTGATTAGTATTTTACAAAAAAAGCTCAGATCCGTTCAGATTTGAGGAGTCAGCTGATCAAAATTTGTAAACTATTTAAAATTAAAAGAATGTAACTCTTTATTCAATAAGTGTTCAATTTATAAAAGAATGTAATCGTTTAATTTTTAATGTTTCTAGTTTAAAATTGCTTGTAGTTTCGAAAATTCTTAAATTAATTGATTGATTTTTGCATTTGTAAAATTGAAAATGATAACGAAGCTTAATATTTTTGGAACAGAATCTGAATATTTGAATTCTACGATTCACAAAAGTTTAAAATGTTTTATTTGGCAATTTAACTGCATTTAAATAAATAAATCTCGGTTGAAAAGTGTTAGTATCTTCCATTTCATAGTGTGAATCATTGAGCATTTGAATATTGTATATACTTACTATATATAAATAATTCAACACACACACACACACACATATATATATAAGGGTGGTCCAAAAAAAGACATTTTCGAATTTTTGAAATTAGACTGAAAAAAATTGTAGGCTACATGAAAATAGAAGGCCTCTATTTTTTTGTTTTGAAAAAAATTAATTAATAGGACTACGCATTTCACTTTTCTCTCTTATGGAGATTAACATGTGAAATGACATTAATTTTTCGAAATGCGATTTTGCAATAGAAGTTATGATTGGATTTGTTTGAAACTTTAGGCATTCATTTGCATAAGAATGATAATGCATTTTATCATACTTTTAAGTTTTGAAAATGTTATGTAAAAATTTGAAAACGTTGTCAATTTCTGTATAATCGCAATTTTCAAACCCATATAACGGGCTTTCTAGAAATTTTTAACAACTGGAATTTTCACAAAACACGAGTTGCTTACCTGAGAACAGGATTTTAAAAGGCAATATAAGAAAATACAAAAATTTATAGGAGAAAAAGACTATTAAAAACATGAAAAATCATTCAATTTTGAGTTTAGCGACGCTTTTGGTTTAAGTATAAATACAATAGAGCAATAGACACCAGTCAATCCGAAGGCTCTACTCTTCTCTTAATTTGCTCCTCGGTGCTCCTCCTACTTATTTATGGCTCTTATTACCTGAGGAATATAACACCATAAAGGCATTCAGAGGCAAAAATAAAATAAATTTAAGCAAAGTAAATGAAACTAAATGTTTATTGTAGTTTTATTTTTAAAAATAGATCATAATTTATCAGCGACTTTTTGATTATTAAACATTAAAGTAATAATAAATAATGTACATTGAATTAATAATCATTAATAAATCATTAAAATAATAATAATTGATAATAATATTAATTGTTAATAATCAATTATTATAAATTAAAATTAAATTAATTAAAATCAACATTTTTTATAAATAATTAATAATTAAATGATCATAAATTAATTAATGATGATTATTGATTAAATTATTAATAAATTAATTATGTTTTCATTCATAAATAGTTAAGTATTTATTAATCAATAAACAATAAATCAATTAATGTAATGTTTATAAAGTAATAATAATTAATAAAAATTGAAATGATAATAATAATTAATTAATCATTTAAATCAATAATAATTATTAAGTGATTTAATTGATGAATTATAATATTGATTATTAATAATAATTGTAATTAAATTAATTAAAATTTACATTTTTCAGGAATAAATAGTAATTAAATAATTATTAATGAATAATAATGAATAATTCTTAAATTATTAATTATTTAATCATTTATTCATTTATAATTAATTAATTATTAATCAATAAACATTAAATAAATTAATTTAATGTTTTTTGAGTAATAATAATGAATAAATATTGAAATAATAATAATTGATAAATAATTAAAATAATTAATAAATATATTTATTATCAATAATAAAATATTATAAATAAAATTATTCAATAAAAATGTAAAATATCAAAAATACAAATAATTATTAATAATAATTAAAATTAAATTAATTGAAATTTACATTTTTCAGGAATAATTAATAATTAAATAATAATTAATAAATAAATAATGAATAAATAAAAATAATTTATAATTATATCTGATATTCATTCACAATTATTAATTATTAATCAGTTAGCATTAAATTAATAAATAATTAAAATTAGCAATGATAATTAAATATAAATAATTTAAAATTTACAACTTTTCCGAAATAATTATTAATTAATTTTGATTTTTATCATTTATTTATCACATTGTGCCGATAAAATTTTACATTTATAAGAGATGCTGCAGTTGCTCTTTATCGCAAGTACTTTGTGAATTTTATTTAAAATTTCATTGGATGGCGAAATATTTCGTCATTTAGAGACTTTTTCAGCGATTCCTTATCAGAATCTGGTACATTTTTTCGATGAAAATTCACATTTAATAAGAGTTCCTGCAGTTGCTCTTTATCGCGAGTAATTTGTGAATTATATTCGCTTATTAGTGCTACTCCGCGCTCTGCGCTATCATTTGTGACAGGCAAGCCACGAATCACTTGTTGTTTAAATTGGTAATCCGCTCTTGATGTCCAGGTTTCTGTATCAAAGTTTAAAAATTCAGAAGGAATATTTAATTTTTCGAATAATTTTATTGTGTGCGTCGTGACAAGTTGATCGACAGTTAGACTTTTAATTTTACTTTTATTCTTTGGATCAAGTACCAAACGCTTCGACGGCACTGCAGTACCGGATCGTTCCTTAATGGCTATTGACATTTTACGCTTGCATTCTAGGGAAATATACTCATTGAAGAACGCAAAACCGACTAATTCCTCGCTCAAGTACCAAAGGTGGCCTACCATTTTTGTTAACGCGACATTACATACTTTTTCTTCGAGGACAGAACAGTTGAAGAGTTTTTGTATATAATGAAGATAACTGCGTGCAGCTGCATCTGGTCTTTGTGCTGTAAACCAAACTTTTTGGTAGGAAAGTACAATGAAAATGCAAACTTTTCAAAGACCATTGATTTAACCGACAGTGAGATGAAATTCCTCTCAAAACAGGAAAATTTGTAATGCGTAGAGAGTTTTCCCAATCCACCTAGCATGATGTACTGCTCCTGGCAAATTGAATGTTATGTTTTATCGAGACCTGGCACCAATAAAAATCAATATTAATTTTAGCAGTTCCTTGTAATCCCCTCGCGGTTGTGCTTCTGCTCCCTTCTATTAACAAAAAAAGAATCTTCCTTTGAATGAATAAATAAAATTTTTTGATCTATTAAAAAAAGTTTCTTCTCTTTTTTGGAAATTTTCAAAATGTTGAAGAGCATATGACTTTTTATATTTTTATTGCATTCAAAAACTCGACTCAAATAATTTTTATTTTTTTTTTATTTACCAGAAACTCAAAAAAATTTGGTTTCAAATTTTAAAAATGCTTTAACTTTTTGAATTTTGGTCTAATCGAAAAAATTGATGATAAAAGTTTGAAAATATATTTGATATCTAGTAAAAATTTTGACTGAAATTTTTTGATCTATTAAAAAAAGTTTTTTATATTTTTTTAAAATTTTCTAATGGAGAAATTTGATTATAACAATTTGAAAATATATTTCATATCTAGTGAAAATTTTGAGTGAAATTTTTTGAACCATTAAAAAAAAATGTTTTCTATTTTTTGAAAATTTTTAAAATGTTGAAAAGAATATAACTTTTTATATTATTATTGCATTTGAAAACGCGACTTAAGTAATTGTTAATTATTTTTGTCATATACCAGAAACATAGACAAAAAGTTCTAAGTCTTAAAAAAAATTTGGTTTTAAATTTTGAAAATGATTTAACTTTTAAATTTTGGTCTAGTCAAAAAATTTGATTACAACAGTTTCGAAATATATTTGATATCTAGTGAAAATTTTGATTGAAATTTTCTAATCTATTGAAAAAAAGTTGTTTCTATTTTTTGAAAATTTTTCAAATGTTAAAAAGCATATAACTTTTTTAATTTTTACCGCATTTAAAAACGCGACTTATGTTATTTTCAATTATTTTTCTTATGTACCAGAAACTTAAGACAAAAATTTCTTAGTCTTACAAAAATTTGGTTTTAAATTTTGAAAATATTCGTTTTGAATTTTGGGCTAATTGAAAATTTGATTATAAAAGTGTGGAAATATATTTGATATCTAGTAAAAATTTTGGCTGAAATTTTTCGATCTATTGAAAAAAGTTTTTTCTATTTTTTGAAAAATAGAAAATTCTTACCTTTATTATCTTGTCCATCAATTTTCAGCACTGATGTATCAATTGGAAATGCCAAATAACCGCGACGTCCTTTCTCTCGCTGAGCACGTAAAAAATTCTTATCTTCATCATATGCCATCGTATCAAGGGCTTCTTTATGTGATAGATCAAATAGATTTTCAAGTTCATCTTTAAAATCTATTTCTTTGAATTTTTGGTTAACACTTAACGTCGATCGATGTTTACTTTCCCCTACCTTCACCCACTCGTCGAATAAACGCATTAACTGTTTTATTGCGTCATATTTACCCCTAGTTGGAATACTTGCTTCATTCCAAAATGCAAAAAATTTTGCAATTGTAGTTTTTGCATTTTCAGATTTACTTTGTTTAAAAGCTTTGCGGTGATGAAAAAACACTTGCAAAACTTCTATTTCGGACGGTTATTTTCATCCAGAAAAATGTTCTTTTGTTTCTCCTATCAAATACTCTTTCGTATCATCATTATTGTCACGCATTTTAGCCATAATGGCAAACGATTTAACACTATATTTTCGTAATTTTGTACCGTTCACGTTAAAGTTCGAAACATTAATGACTCGTTTGAACGAAAATTGGGACTCGTGGTGAAAATTCCAACACCGTCTTAATACCGATGTCTAGACTTAGGGCTGAAATATGACTTATTAACAATGGAATAGGGCAGAGACAATTTTTTGCAGAAAAGCAGTAAGATTTAGGTAAGGTGGTTGTTGAGGACACAGGCGAGCCTCAAGCTTTAACAAAGGCGCAGGGAAAGTTCGCAAAGTGTAGCTGTTATACTGCTGCCGCACTGCCAAGCTGAACGATAGGCGGCACCGTGAATTTACTATGTTGAGTAGTGAATTTAGAAAAAACTTTGCAACAAATGCGTAGTCCTACTCATTATTTTTTTTCCAAACAAAAAATATGGGTTTTCTATTTTCAAGTAGCCTACAAAATTTTTAGTCTAATTTCAAAAACTCGAAAATTTATTTTTTGGACCACCCTTATGTATATATAATGTTTACACTATTTTCAACATATATAATTTTTCATGTAAAAAAATTTAAACACGGAGGTTTGCTTTGAATATACGTCGATGAAGAAATAAATTTTTAAACAAATCTACAATAAAAATTTTGTTCTCTTTACAGTAATGTTACTACACTGTTTATTATTACTTGGCTGAGTTTTTGCTAATGTGAATATTAATTTTTTAATTTTTTACCAAATTATGTCACAATACAATGTTTAATGAATATTTGTAGTTCAAAGGATACTTGAAACATTATTCCCAACTACAATATTTTTGACAATTTCTAATTCAATTTGATTTAAGACAAATTTTTCATTTTCACAGATATAACTTTCAATTCAAACAAGAAATTCAGTTAATTTAAAATTAAAAACGTAAAAACATATACTACATTTTACTACATTTCAAATGTTTTACATCAAATTTTCTTCATTAGAAAAAATAAATTGTTATAGAACATTAAGATAGTTTGATAATCGCAGATTTTCACATATTTTCACTAATTTTTTAGCTACAATGTTTAAATGTTTAAATTCAAAAGCATAGTTAAATAATTATTCAACTACAATGTTTTTTTGGAAAATTTATTTTTCACTACATTGCTTAAAATTATTTCTCTCGTACACAAAAAATTGCGTTTAAGGTTAATTTACATACAAACAGAATGTTTGAATAACATAAAAAAATAAAATAAAATAAAAATGAAAATAAAATTTTTTAATTACATAGACCTCACTGGAAAGTGATTTGGATAAATGGTTTCGATCGCAATGTTTTCTGACAACTTTAAAATATTTGTTCAAAAAATTTGCGAAAAATAATTTTTTCTACTGGCTTGTCATTCCCTTCTTTTTTATCAATTGTACTCACTGAAGGTGAAATAATGTTTATAAGGGTATTTTATGATTTATCAATAGTTATTAATAAAATCAAATAAAAATTAAAATTTTTAATTAAATAATTTTTTTATTTCATAACTGAGATATTAACCAAATAATAGCACTTCCAATTGTAAAACTGCGTACCTACAAGACATTATGTACTTTTCACAGATTTAATTAAACTCACTGATGAGGGCCACCATTGTGTGCCGGAACATCTGAAACAACTTAATTCGTTTCAATTTAATGGACCCTAAAGTAAAAAACTTACATCAACAATTTCTACAAAATTATATTCTAGTGTTTGTTAATGTGTATCAGGTGATATTACGTTTCTATAAGTCCCAGACTAATAAATACTGATAAAATATTTCTAAAATCATTTCAGGACTTTTCTTGTGAGACATTGTGTGAAGAACTGTAAAACAAGCAAATTGTCATTCTAAAGGGTAGTTTGAAAGAGTTTATTTATAGTTTTCTACATCTAGCACATATCTGAAATTTTTTGAAGGTCACTTTTAATTATAAAAAGCTAAAAATATATAAGGTGTATGAAAAAAGCACATTTTAAATTTTCAATGCCCAAAAGAGAATTGTCTTATCACTTCCAAGTGTAATTTCCTCAATAAAAGCAGGGTTTCGAGTAAAAATGCTTCGACTTGAGTTCGACTTGGTGATGTCTTAAGTTCGTCTCCAAGACATCGATGTCTGGCTGTGTCTCGAAACTGAGACGAGACATAAGCCTTCGTCTTTCTTTTATGGTCAAGAGAGGTGAAACGGCGTTTACTTGTCTCAAGACGAGCCTTGTCTTAGCTAAAACACCGTGGCTTTTTGGACTTAGAAATGAAACTGTTAACAGATGTAAATGATCTAAATTAATGAATAAATAATATGCCCGCTTCGCAGGCACATTCTCTTCGCGCGCTTCGCTCGCAAGTTTAAACGCGCCTAGGGCGCGCGTTTGTTGTATCTCGCGCTTCGCGCTCGATCATATATATAACTCGCGCTTCGCGCTCGGTGATGTATCTTGCTCTACGCGCTCGAATAATTTTTGCCTTGCGCTCAGCTCTTTTCGGTTTTTGCACTTCGTGCTCGGCTTAGATTGAAAGAAGGTATTTACTTGCAAATATTAAAAAATTATCAAAATTTCCACAATTAAAGTAATTGTCAAATTTGTTTTTATTTGACATTAAAAAGGATGTTAATTTACTCAGGGCTCTATCGGCCTTAAGGAACACATTCTCATTACAGTAACCGCGCTGCGTGCTTAATTTTTTATATGTATTTATATAATTCTCTGATCATTAATGTAATAACAATAATTTTTTATTGTAAATTTTTGTACACGGCTGAATTTCTGCACGACTGCGATAACTTTTGATATAACTATAGTATTATCGGAATGCTTTGCATTTTTTTACGCTTTTTATAAACTCCAAAGAAAAACTTTTATTTCCTCAAGTTTTGGTTTAACTTATTAAAAATGCTACCAAAAAAAAATTCCATGTTTTGTTAAACAGTGTTTGTTATAATTATAAAAAACTGTATTTAAAATTAAAAGAAGAACTATGAGTCATATGCAAATTAATTGTTTATTTGTAATGTAATTTTTCACAATTAAAACAAAAACTATGCATCCTAACGAAATAAGATTTGTAACAAATTTGTAGTTTTTTTTAGGTGGATGACTTTTGTTTTTAATTTTTTTCGAAGCTTGTTTTATTTGTCCAAAAATTTGAATTTTTTATTTTTGAAGTTGTTTCTGGAAGTAAATCAAAAAGCACGCATCCTATAAAAAAGTAATTTATAACCAACTTGTAGATCTTCTTTGCTTGCACAATTTTTGTCTTGTCATGTTTTTTCGTATGTTGCATAGTTTGACCGCAAAATAAAAATTTGTATTTTTTTTATTTTTTTTTTTGGATAAAAAATTTAAATTTTCAATTTTTTAAAAAATTAACAAATTGTTTCTAATAGTATTGTAGGTCTTTTGAAAATCAACGTTTTTTATTTTTGACTTTTTTCATATTGTGCGTTGTTTGTCTCAAAATTTGGTTTTTCTTCTGTTTCTTTGAATTTGAAAAATACTATAACTCTTATCATTTTCTTTTTATTGAAAAAAGTCATTAAGATCAATTGTTGATCTTTTTACGCACTATTTATAAATGTACATGAAATTATTAAATTCAGAAAAAAGTATCCTCAAGAATTTTCAAAATATGCTCACTTCTTAAATCTTCATCCGAAATACGTGGTTAACAAACTTGTTCTTTTGATTTAGGCCTTATACAACTGTGCCAAAGCTTAATCCTATCTGATTATTTTTTCGAAAGCTATCGTGTCTACAGACTACAGACAGACAGCCAGACAGACACCTTTTGTAAAAATCCTTTTTTCTGACTTAGGGGGTCTCAAAACGTAGACATTTGATAAAAAACGGCAAAGTCAAATTTTACATAAAACCAATACCTTCTCATTAGAATGAGAATGCCAAAATAACCTGAATCGTAGATGCTTTGATAATTTTATAATATTTTTAAGTAAATTTTTTTTTCTTAAAATTTAAAAATTTGTTATAATAGACTTTTAGGGCTTTCAAAAAGCAACGTTTTTCTCTTCTTGATTTTTTTTCACATCGTGCGCTATTTGGCTCAAAATTTGCTTTTTCTTTTGTTTTTCTGAATCTTGAAAATAATATAAGTCTCATAATTTTTTTCTATCAAAAAAAAGGCATAAGGATCAATTGGTCATCTTTTTAAGCACTATTCATAAACGTACGTAGAATTTTTAAATTAAAAAAAAATTGTTTTCAAAATTTTCGAAATGTGCTCACTTTTTGAATTTTCTTCCAAAATTGTTGGTTCACGAACTTGTCCTTTTGATTCAGGCCTTAAATAACTGCCAAAGCTTAATCCAATCTGATCATTTTTTTTAAAGTTATCGTGCCTACAGACTACAGGCAGATACCTTCGTAAAAATCGTTGTATCTGACTCAGGGGGTCTCCAAACGTAGACATTTGGTAAAAACCGGCAAAGTCAAATTTTGCATAAAACCAATACCTTCTCATTAGATTGAAAATGTAAAAATGACTTTAATCGTAGAGGCTTTGATAATTTTATAATATTTGCAAGTAAATTTTTTTTTTTTATCTAAGCCAAGCATGAAGTGCGAAAACCAAAAAGAGCCGCGCGCGAAACGCGCGATGAAAATGTGCCCTTCAAGCAGGCAAATTTTTCATTCATCATACGTTATTTTGAGTGCAAAAATTGTAATTGTAAAAATTGTAAATATTAATTGTAAAATTTTGAAAATCAACGTTATTTTTCCTGTTGACGTTTTTTCATATTGTGCGTTGTTTGGCTCAAAATTTGCTTTTTATTTGGTTTCTTTGAATTTTGAAAATACTATAAGTCTTATAATTTCCTTTTAATCCAAAAAAGTCATAAGGATAAATTGTTCATATTTTTAAGCAATATTCAGAACTGTACATAGACTTTTCAAATTTCAAAAAAAGTAATCTAAAAAATTTTTTAAA
>JAUELO010000336.1:409734-427719 GCA_032357855.1 Amphibolips quercusostensackenii
GGCCGCCTGCTCCGCGGCTTTGTAAAGGAACGCTCCTTCGCCAATCATCTCGTGATTCCTGACCATTTTAAGGAGAGAATCTTTGCCATTTGCAACGATATAAGCTGTACTTAGTAAAATTCGGTTATAAAGACACTGAAAATTCAGAGGTCCGCGTCCTCCTTTACAGCGTGAGATGTTTTATTGCAAAACGGAACAATTGTTATGCAAGCTCTTATGCATATGCATGATCTTACGCATGGTGATATCAAGGGCTGTAAGCACGTTCTTGGTCCATTGAACCACCCCAAACGAGTAGAGTAGAACCGGGACGGCAAGCATGTTATTTGCAGATACCTTGTTAAACGCCGACAGATTTGAAGACCAAATCTGTCGAAGAAGATGCTTGTATCTGCTTCATAGAGACTGCTTCACAGATTTTACGTCCTCAATGCGGCTTTAAGGCACGCCCAAGGTATGTATAGTCCTCCCCTGTGTCAAGATGTTTGATAACACTTATATCCACAAGCTCAGGGTCCTTGGGAACGTCAGCAATCATTCTTTTTTTTAGATAAGTCTTAGCACATTTGTCCAATTCAAAGTCCATACCAATCTCTCCTGTGTACACCTGGATGATATTTGAAGCAGATTAAAGTTTGCTTGAACAAGAAGCATAGATTTTTAGGTCATTTATATAAAATACATGGGTGGCATTATGCTTACGTTGATGGGTGCCGCCGCAGAGAAATCCAGGAGCATTGCGTAGTGCGAGGGATAAAAGCAAAAGCTTTTCGGTAATTATTCCATGCCATTGACAGAACGCGCTGATAGGTTGCTGCTTTTCTGCAGACGCACCTGTCAATTAGTAGGTTATTTCGGCGTTCTGCTACGGCTTTTTTCGAGTTACGTTACTCGTACATCTCTCATCACACAGGCTTAATTCTTCGAACAATCTTGTCGCTTAAGATAGTTTTAGAGATCTTATAAAGTGTTCTTTTTTCACCTCTTTGGCAGTCATTAATGGCCATTCTTCCTCAGATGTTATGAAGTAAGCGCAAAGCTTCTTGAAGCGGATTATATTATTCTTATCTTCTTCAAACTTCAGTGTTTTTTGGATCTTGTATACATCTGTTCAGAAAGTCTCTACCTCGTTTGGCTTAGGTGGATTCTTAACAGGAACAGGGAGATAACTGAAGAGGCGCGATGGGTCAGCAAGAAACTGTTGATTTTCCCTGATCCACCTCTTACTCTACTGTATTTTTTTCCTTGCGTCAGATAAGACTTTTATTTTGTCAACAATGAGCTGCCTGATTGTCAGCAGCTTTGACTTGTTCAGCGTATGATGTTAGTCTCTAGTTTTTGAGCGAACTTACGAACCATTTCCATAAACGGTCTACCAGATGTTATGTAGTCAATCACACACTGAACACAGGAAGCATTCTGTCTTGCCCATCCAATCTTCTTGTTCAGTTAATGTAAGCGCCTTTTGGTTTTTTTAACCATCGTAGGTTTTAACCTTTTATTTAAATTAGCCAAAGTTCTCGCAGCGCCATAAACTGAGCAATTAATAGTCCAGAGGTCGGACTCTTGCGAAATATCCTCACGAAGAGGGGTATCCATTTCAGCCAGTTCTTGGGGCTTAGGAGAAATCTGGATGTTGATGTTTTTTCTTGTCTTAGAATCGCTATTATCTCTTAGCAGGTGCCTGGTTTCTGCGGTTGGTCTAAATGGCACTTCCTCTTCTTCGGCTGCGGCTTGTTGACGCAGAATCTGGGAAAGCGTTCCGCGTACATATCCATGTGTTCGGAGGTATTCGGCTTGATTCCGCAAAGACATTTGCGTAAAGTGCTAAAGCTCTGGGTGTTTCAAGCACCCCGCTGGCTCTTTGTTGTGTTTCCGTTTATATTACTTTCAGCACCCCGAACTCTCGGGTCATCGGCACTATTTGCCGACCCGTGCTCTGTGCGTTTGTTCGTTTTTAACCGCATCTACAACTTTTCGGTGGTTAAGTGATGTTATTGTTGTTCCCACGAGAAGCTATAGAAAGGGTTCGTCCGTCCTTGTAGAAACCCGCATACAAGGATAAGGCTGCATACTCTGAGAGGTCGCATGGTATCCCAGAGTCAGCGTTAAAGAAACCTCACCCCAGGTGCCATTCAGCTCACGGCGCGGTTTTTACACCTCCGCTTAGGGGTTATTCCTTCAGGACTATTTTTGGACAATTTTCCGCGACTGCGTATCAATTATTGCAACCATATTCAGCAGAAGCCCTTGGTACAGGGACCTTCTATCCGCAAACCGAGGACACGTTCGGTGGCTTTGCCATGGGCACAAATTATTTCAAAAACAAGCCACAAACTACATGTATTACACTTCAATATAATTGAATTACATTTGCTAGAAATTACATTTGTTTCAGTGTAATTCAATTGAATTAAAAATTACATAAATGTTATTTGTATTTTCTCATAATTACACAAGGTTTAATTGATTATTCATTTCAATTACACAGTCGAAGTAATTACAATTATTCCTGAATTAGTTGGAGACCTACCAGAAGTGCTTTGCAAGGCAGAAGTGGATTGAAGTGGAGTAAAGGAAAGAAAGAGGGCCGCGCAGTCAAGTTCTAATGTACATACAGCCGCGCACTGCACTTCTGTCATTGACGAGACTGCGCAGTATACTTGTGATATACTGAAGGCTGTGTAGTATAGTTCTGGCAGTGAATTTTTGCCATACTAACGGTTGCGCAGTAGTGTTATGAGATACATAAAGATGCGCAGTAGATGCATTTAATAATCTGACTGCGCAGTAGATTTATGTAGTACATGCGGCTGCGCAGTGAGGTTCTAAGTAATTCGTGGATGCGCTGTTGATTTTTTCAGCACATGCAGCTGTGCAGTGATGTTTTGCATGTAGATGCGCAGTATACTTATGTGGCACGCAGTGTTGCAAAAAAAAATTTTACAGTATATAAGGCAGCGCACTAAAGTTGTATGGCACTTGGTGAAATACACTGTGCTGTACTATATACTGTAGAACTTTAATTCACAGCCTTATCTACCATATAACTATAGTGCGCATAAGTACGATTTATATAAGATTGCTTCGCGTCTATGAGTGCCGCAGAACTGTATCGCGCAGCGATATGTACTAATTGAATGTACTGCGTTACCCTGTGTACCATATAACTGTCTCGTGCACTATCATGGCCAACATCATGTACATCATCGCACGACTGCACTGCGTAGACGTATGTGATGGAGAACTCTACTGCGCATCCCATGTACCACATACCTGAAGGGTGCACCCTAATGCGCTTTATAAGTCTACTGTGCATCCGTAAGTATCATACAACCGCATTACACAGTAGTATATACTGCAAAGCATCAATGCATATCTCTTTGTGCAATATAACTACAGTGCGCACTCGTACGTCCTATAGAAGAATACTGCGCACCTGTAAGAGTCATATAACCGCACTGCGCATCTTTATGTGCTGAAAAACTCGAATGCTTGGCCATATTATTATGGGCCCCTATTGCACACGTTTTTGCGTTTTATAACATCGCTGCGCATCCGCGATTGCATCAAGGCGCTGCGCAGTCTCATTGTCTGGAAAATTATACTGCGCAGCATCAGTCTACTGCAAAACTGTAAGAGTCGTAGAAGTTCACTGCGCATTCGTATATGCTGAAAAACTGTACTGCACAGCCTGAGTCACACAAAAATGTACTGTGCAGCCTTATGTACCTTTAAAGTCTACTGCACATGTGTAAGTCACTTACAAGTTCACTGGAAAGCTGCATGAGCTGAATTATTCTAAGGCGCATCTAGAATATCACAGACTATTCTGCGCACCCTTATGCGTTTTATAAGTCGCCTGTGTATTTGTAAGCAGTGTAGAAGTGCGCTGCGCGTTTAAACGTGCTGAAGAACTATACTGCGCAGTTCGAACAACACAAAACTATATTGCGCACCTTTATATACCTTATAAGTATACTGATCATCCGTAAATAACGTCGAAGTCCACTGCACAGACTGACGGTCTAAAAAAACTCTACTGCGCAGCCGCAGTGCCCCGAAATCTTACTGTGCACCCTTGTATACCTTAAAAGTCTACTGCGCATGTATACGTGTCATACAAGTTCACTGCACAGCTGCATGTGCTAAATAACTCTACTGCGCAGATCGAGTAACACAGAACTGCACTGCGCACTTTTTTACCTCACAAGTCTGCTGCGCATCTGCAAATGTCGTAAAATTGCACTGCGTAACTGGATGTGCTAAAGAACCTTACTCAGCAGTCTCAGTAGCACGGGTTTTACTGTCACCCTAATTTGTGTGAAAGTCTACTGCGCATTTGTAAGCGTCGCATAAGTGCACTGCGCAGTAACATTGGCTGCAGAACCCTACCGCGCAGTTGAAACATTAAGTACATATACCACGCACCCTTATGTGCCTTATATGTCTACTGCGCATTCAATAATGATGTAGAACTACACTGCGAAGATGCAGCTTGAGTAATATGGAACTGTGCAGCGCACGTTTATGTACCTTATAAGTCTACTGACTATCTGCAAATGTCGTAAAATTTCACTGCCCAGCCTCAGTACCACTGACATTTACTGTGCATCCTTATATGTCTTATAAGTTTACTGCGCATCTGTAAGTGTCGTAGAAGTGCACTTCACAGCTGCACATAGCGAAGAACTCTACTGTACTTCATGCATAACGCGGAACTGTATTCCTCATCCTTGTGCACCTTATAAGTCTTCTACGCATTTACAAGCGCCGTATAACTAAACTGAGCAGCCGAATGTGCTGTATAATTGTACTGCGCAGCCGCATGTTCCGAAGAGCTTTACTGCACAGACTTCATGTGACAGATAAGTCTGCTGCGCAACCCTCAGTGCCGTATAGCTCCACAACGCAACCATATGTTATGTAGAAGTTTTTGGCGCTACCCTAGGCACTACATAAGTATATTGCGCAATTGCATGAACCACGGAAATTCACTGTGCACCCTTATATGTCGTGCAACTTTACTGCGCAGCTGTACTTACAGTAAAAGTATTGTGCACAGCCCTCTGTGTCACATAACTGCATTGCGCAGCTCTACGTACTTCAAAAGTCTGCTGTGAAACTCTGTAAATAACATGGCTGTACTGTACAGTTTCAAGCTTAGCAGAAATCTGCATGGTAGCATCATGTACTATATAAGTGTACTGCGCAGACCTAGGCACTGCTGAACTCTACAGCGTAGTCCACCGACCCCACCTCACCTCTTTACACTTCTTGTCAAACTAACGTGAAAGTAATTTAAATTACTTTGGCTGTGTGATTAAAATAAATCAGTAATTACACCCTATGTAATTGACCCAAATGACAGATTACATAGGAGTAATTTGTAATCTGAGTCAATTACATTGGATGACTCATAGAACCTACAAATAGAATTCAAATACAAATTAACATAAATGTAATTTCTTCTTAAAATACTTGAATAACATTTTTTGCCAATTAATGGCCAGCTCTGAATTTAAATTACTATAAAATAGCTATGTAATAAAACTCGAAGCTCTAATGCAAATTTTTTGACGTACAAACTGGGCTTTCCAGACGTTCTGCGCCCACTTTGTCGAGACGTACTAACATAAATTCGGACTATCTCTCTTTTGCACTGATTCAAAACCTTTTTTCATAAAGCTGAACACCGTAAAAAAATAATACTTCTAAAAAGTAAAAAAAATCTGCTTCGTTTTTAAATGCAAAATTGTTAAAAGAATTTTAAAAAAGTCGCCTCTCATGAATCTCTTTAAAATTGATCAAAAATTTATTTAAAAAAAACGCAAAAATCTGACAAAAATTGTAAGTTGGAAATTAATGATACTATTCAAAAATTTTTAACGCGACAAGGGTGAACGTGGTTCGAATTTCCTGAGTGCTCTTTAATTTATCATGACCTTTCTTAACTCCATCATTGTACTCACAATCAAGATTATATACTTTATTTACCTTGAGCCGGGTATTATGTACAGCCTAGGGCAGTGGTTAGTGAACTTTTTGCTCACTTTAGGTATGGTTAGGTCAGTCCCGGCTTAATTTTCTTCTACTAATTTTCGGTAGTTGAATTTTAAATTTTGCAACTAGCGATTTGAAAATAGCACGATCAGCATCTTCAAATTATTTCAAATAGAATATTACTTTCAAATCACTGATTGCAAAATTAAAAATATCTTATTTCGAGTTTTTTTCCCATTTTCTAACAAAAGATTTCTTAGGAAAGGGTTGGTCTAGCTAAGATTGCAGGTACCGAACCAGAAAGTAGGTTGTTGGTCAGCCCGGTCAGGGTACCGTGGCCTGGTCAATGGCGTGCTAACCACTGGCCTATTAGGGTCACTTCTCTGGACCCACGCCTGGCCTTGAAAAGGTTCACCCCAAATGATAAATACCTGTTTTACCTTCATCAGGTTCTTGTGGAAAGTGCAGTGCATGTCTAAAATTGCTCATATTTGTCATCTATATAAAAATATTTCATCTATCGTAGTGTATCTTCAAAGCAAGAACACCCAACTGGAGCACTGCTAGAAGCCAGACAAAATCTTCGCGTCTCTATGGTCATGTGTTTATATTAACTGATTTTCTGATTACATTTTGGCTATGTTTAGTTTAGACCAACAGCGAATTGGTAGGGTTCGTTAAAAAAATTCTTTTATGAAAATCTCTTTATTATTTTTTGCAGATGGAGCTTATACCATGGACAACGGCAGAAGGTCAAGACCACACGCAGGTAGTAGTTGTATATATATTATATGAATATAGTATAGAATTATGTAGTAGTAGTATTGTTTCATTTTTATATTAGTTTAATTATTAGACAAAGTCTATTAATACATTATAATTTGTTTAAACTAAGAGAAAATTGTTAGACAGAGAAAAAATCAAAATTCAATTTCTTAACCGCTACTAAATTTTTTTTGGATAAACATATCTTTTCCTCAAAAGCTTTAAACAAGTTTTGAATTAAAATGACACATTTACCTTCTTTATGATTTTTAACGATTGATAGAGTAAGCAGCATATTAACCCTTTTGTCGCAATAAAAGTTGTTAATTATTTTAGCTAATATTAAAGGTCATAGGGAGTTGAGCCAAATTTGGGCAACAAAAAATGCTAGCAGAGTTTAGAAAATCATAAAAGTTTTATCAGGCTGCGCGGTCCGTTTTTCGTACATATTTAGCAAATCGTCGGTTTCATGCTAAAGACGAAGTAATCTGCATTAGTCTGACTTGATCTACCAAAGCGTTGAATGTAAATTATATTTCTAATAAATATTTTTTAATAATATTACGAGTACGTAGTGCATTTTATTGATTTGCTTGATTTCGATGTATGGATGTTTACTGATGCATCTTAAGTTTTTTCTCAATTGCAGAGTTATTTAAATTTATTTTTTACAAATTATTTTATATTTTTATACCTTTAATTCAGAATAATACATAACACGTAGTCCTAAGCAAATCATTTTTTTTTATCAGAAAACATAATTATAGCTTCCTGAATAAAAAATATGCTGGATATTTTTATTTTTTTTTTTTTTGAAATTTGCCTAAATTTTCATGGTTTGAAAATATGAATGCATGATTTATGCCGTGTCTGTGGTGAAAATTTATGACTTATGGTTTGGCAAAAAGAGATATTAGTTATTTACTCTACCAGTCGTAGAACATCATTAGGAATATTTTTAACGTGAAATTTACGGAATTCACAGAACTTGCGAAATTCATAGAAATCACATGATTAATTAAATACATCAATTCACGGAATTTAAGGAATTCACGCAAATCACGAAAATCATGAAATTCATATAACTCATGATATTCAAAGAATTTATAAAATTTAAATATTTTTATAGAATTCATGGGATTCATGGGATTCGAAGATTTCATGAAATTCGCAGAATTTATTGAATTTACGGAATTGACCGCATTCACGAAATTTGCCGAATTCACGGCATTCCCTGAATGCACGGAATACACTCAAATCATCGTATTCACGGAATTACTCAATTTATAGAATTAAATAAATACGAAATTTACTGAAATTACGAAATTCATGGAATTCATAGAAATCACGAAATTAATTAAATACATGGATTCAAGGAATTTACGGAATTGCTGAAACTCATGGTATAGACGAAATTTTGGAAATTTAAAGAATTCATGTAATTCCTTAAAAACGTGGAATTCCATGAATTCCTTGAATTTTTTACATTTCTCAAATTACACAAATTCATTTCGCTTAAAGTTCTATTTGAGGTTTCGATTCTACTGTGTGACCTGAGACACACACATTTTTTAAATAAATTTAACTGTTTTTATTTAAAATTTATATATTATTGCACTGAAATATTATGTCTTACCTTTCTTGGATAAAAATTAATCTGTTTTTGTTTTTAATTAAGTAGAGAGTAGCCCAAGGTGTCGTCCGAGTCCTTGATTTTTATAGCTTTTCAAAGATTTTACTCCAAAGCTCACAGTAAACACATAAAAATTAATGTCCCTTCTATAGAAAAAGATAAAAAAAAAATATCATAAAATATATAAATTCAGCATAGAATTTGTTTCTTTCTTTTGTACAAAGTAATAGCGATTTATGTTTAAGAAAAAAAATAATATATATAAATTTTATTTTTACGTTAATTTTTTATTTAAATTCATTTGCTTTTGTAAAACAAAAATTTTTTTAAAAAATTAAAAAAATATTTTATAGGTTTCTAATGATTTCCTTAAATTTCTGAAAAGATTGAAGGTTGTAAAGCGAATTTGTTCAATTTTTCATCATTCCAAAATTAATTTATAATACATGCAAATAACTTTAGGGGATATTTATTATTATTTGCAGACTTTTTTTAAATTTAAACATAATTCTATTTTTAGCATTTTGTTTATACACTATAAATTGTCAATTTTTTTACACTTTAAAATATATGGTAAAAATAAGCCTATGAACAAAAACTTACAATATCTTTATCAATGATTTAGGTTTTATTCTGAAAGATCAATTCTAAAATACGAAATGATTATCTCAAAAACGAATAAAAAATCAATGTCGTAAATCCGAATATTCAACTAAGCCATTTTTTTTCAATGATGAAATTTATTTCCGACTTTTTCTTAACGTTATTGATAAGAAAAAACAATTTAAACTAAAAAGGTTTTTTTATATTTGGAAAGATTCTATTCCTAACATTTTTGAAACACACTATAATTTGTCAACTTTTTCATACCTTAAAAGTGATATGAGAAGTAAAGTTATGGATAAAATCATAGACAATTTTAATTTATGATTTAAAGTTTCATCTAAAAATAATAATTGTGAGCTTTCAAGATTTTAGTATATGTCCCTGATTATCATTTAGTCTTTATTAACTATTCTAATCTAAACTATACATTACAATTTAGTATTTCGAATCCTTACTGAAAAATAACGAAATGAAACATAACCTGAATCGATCAATTATCATTCAACATACTACAATTCCTCTTATACTCGTTCCTAAACTCATCAAGGCGCAAATGTACATTTTTGTGCACACATTTTTAAGTACACAATTCTCTTGGAAAAATAAAGTTATTTTTGACCAAAGTTCTATGTAGGGTGTTTTTGAGGGTGCTCTTTCAGAATCTGCGACTTATTTTGTAAAGAAAATTATGAATTCGTTATTTTTGAGTTTAAACAAAAGAAATTAAAAATTTTTGTATAATTTTTTTTTCAAATCAATTTTTTTTTATTCTTTCTGCATTGGAACAATCTTATTAACGCCAGAAATCGCGGTCGAAATATCTGACATTTTCCCAGCCCCAGTTTCGACCTTTTTTTCCCTCTTAGTTATTTTAGAATGTCCGTTTTTGTGAAACAGCGCGATGTTAAACTTCATGATTTTTTTCTCGAACAGTCTGAACTTAACGAAAAAATATTATAGCACAAAAATTGCTTAGAATTGTTCAGAGAATGCGTATAGATTTTTTAAAAAGGTTTCGGGCCAATTTGGAATTGCCTGATTGCAAAGTTTTTTATTTACTCTAGCTTAAATTTCAAGAATTCGTATTAAAAATAAAAAAATTAGTAAATCTTGAATAGTAAACATTTTAATTGAAAACTCTTTGACTATCTAGATTTTAACAAATAAAAATACTAAAGCTTTTGAAAATGTGAGTGATTTATATTGAAATTGCAATGCTAAATCTTAAGATTAAAGTTGTAGCATTCAGAAATTAATTTCAAAATTCTCATATATAAGTAACAATCACTAGAGAATCGTTAAAGTATTATTTTAGGTTTGTTTGGCGTAATTCTTAGTACTTTATTTAGAATTGTTATTCATACTCGGAGACCTATGCAATTTACAAAGCTTCAATTACAATTCTTTCAATTTGTATTGATTTTGAATGTAAATAATTCTTGAACTATTTTAGACTTTTATTAAAAAATTTAATTTAAAAATAAGCGACTATATATCAAAGAACTCGAAAATAAACACATCTTAATTGAAACTTTCAAAATTATTAACTTATTGCTGAAATTTTAATTGAAAAAATTTTTTTTTTCTATTGCGAAAATATAAGAATTGCGTAGTTCTTAAAATATTGTATTTATAAAAATATCAATTGTAAATTTGTATATTTTTATTAGTCACATGGGAAAAGAAGGTAAATATAATACAAGCTGTACGGATTCTATATAATCATTTTTACTTACATAGTTTTTTTTATCGAAGAAACAATTTTTAAGATTCAGAGAAAAATATCAGAAGTTGATTTCTTGGTCCATTATTAGTAGACTTACAACTTGGTATAATTCTGTACTTCTGAGTGAAGGAATTTTGTATGGTTTAAATAACTAGTAACTATATTTTTTACATGACAATATGGAATATCGCCAGTCCGCTATTATCCTGTGGATTTTGTGCTTCGTGAAATAAATCCAATGGTACCAAACTCAGGCGTGAGAATTGTTGCAGAATACTCTGCTCGACAAGGGCAGATGATTGCAGTAGATGAAGAAGGCTCTGGTAATTTAAAAACTACAATATAACTTTTTTAAATACTAGAGAGTTCTGGCTAGAACAACTAGTGTTTTCCTAAGTATGGAGTGTGCTACGCACTTGTATCACAAATAACTGTTGAAACACGTAGTAAAGTTCCTAGTAGATCTGAACTAATTATTTTTCAAATGCTTTGAATTAATACAATCAGGCGGAGCGCCTGAAATTGATAACGGTGACATGTTGATGCGTCCTGACCTAGAAGCACTTTTGCTCCGGGGAGAAGTTATCAATACGCATATTGCTACATTGTGGAGTAATGTGTTTTACTCGCAGCCTCTGGATCATCATCAATGAGGTAATGTAAGAACTAGAATACAATCTAAAACAAAGATATTATAGATATGTGCCTATTGTGCTTAGAACTTTTTAAAAAGTATTACTTTAAAGCACTGAAAAATACTTGTATTTTTCATCTCAGGTTAATCAAATGTTGAATTTCTCATACAGAAGACAACGTGTTGATATTTAACTTTTTTCAAATCATTAGGATTTAACTTTTTTGGATCAATATCAAATTTGTAGGGTGCAATAAGAAATTTAAAATATTTATTTTGCACTACTAGTGTAGAGTAATTTACTTCGTATTTCTTATCGAAGGACCTGTCAATGTTTAAAATAATAAGCTTTCATAGTTTTTCTCACAGGAAATTGATGAGTAAAATAGTTTGTAAAGGCTCTGGCTCCTCCTGGAGGTTTTCTCCTCAAGTGGATTTTTCTCGCCAGGTTGCACTGAAACACAATCGAATAAAGGTGCAGGCAAATGCTGAAGCTTGTAAAAATAAAGCTCTAAAGTATATGGTAGTTTTTAAAGTTCTATGTTGATTCATTTTGAAACGATTTCTCTCATTTGGCTCCTAGTTTTTTCCACTGCCGATGTAAAAATATTTCGTCTTGAGTTTGTCTTCAAAAAGATTAAGTCTAGTTCCGTCTCATAAGCCCGACTTCATTACGTTACAAATTTGTTAAATTTTCAGTGTTTAGGAAATTAAACTAAAACCTATATAGTTGAAAAGCATCAAATGTACAACTCTATATTTCAAATTAAAACTGGAAATTAAAAAGTTTTTTCTTTTAAATTTATATGGACGGACATACTCCCGACTGAAACTATAAGTTCCGGTCGGGTGTTTGTCTGACCGTAGATCCATCCATCCGCGTACTTTTTTCAAGAAAGAGAAGTGAGAAGAAATAAGACTTGAGCAATGGAGGGAGAAGAAGTACGTAGGGGGAATGATGGAAAATTATGGGAGTGAAAGTAGGGGAAGTTAGAAAAAATAGAGGAGGCGTAGATGAAGAAAGAGGAAATTAGTGTATTGTAAGTAGGAAAAATGAGAGAAGGGAAGTAGGGGTAGAAAAAAAGAGGATTTAAAGGGAAATTATTGTAAATAAGAGAAGATCGTGGATAATAATCTTTACGATTCCTGATGTTAAATTTAAACAAAATTTGCGAATTTTGCGAAAGATGTGTTGCCCTACAACGATATAGTTTATGAATATCTTAATAAGTATGGCAATCACTTTCATGTTTCAAATTTAAACTCTTTCACCTATTTCCCTGTTTTTCTTAATTACGTTATAATCACTGCATCAATTAAACTATTTTCTTGGAAATTATTTTTTTATTAGTTGAGAAATAATTTTTCTAACTATTTTACTTTTTCTTCTAAATTGATCCTTTTAAATAAAAATTGATCTTATCTTGTTGAAAATTCAACTTTTCGGCTGAAAATTACTCCTTCTCGTGAAAGCATATATATATAAATAATCTTTCTTTGTTATTTGAAATTAAATTGTTTGGTATAAAATATAGCGATTCAGTTAAAACTCAAATCCTTGTTATGAAAATTCGTATTCTTTTTGAAAATTCAACTACTTGGTGAAAAATTAAACTATGTCTTTTTTGACTAAGAGTTCAACATTACTCTTGAAAATCAGTATATTTTGTTAAAAACCTGTCTTTTTTGGTAAAATATTAATCATTTTGATAATGATTTATCCTTTTTTTTTAAATTTAACTATTTGCTAACCCCATTTTTTTTGGTTAAAAATGAACCATTTTTGCTTGAAAAATCGAATTTTTTTCAAAAATTAATTTATTCATCTTGACACTAAAAACTTGACAATTCCATTTTTTGTTTAAAAGATAACTATTTCAGTTATAAATTCAACCATTTTAGTTAAGAATTTAACTATTTTGTTAAAAATTTATTTTTATGATTGCAAATTTATCATTTTGGTTGAGGATTAAACTATAGTGTTAGAAATGCGTTTTCGTGCCTAATTTAACTGCTTAAAAATTCATCTTTTATATTAGAAAGGTCATATTTCTTGATTAAAAATAAACTTTTTTTGGTTTACAAATAAAGTTTTTGGATTTGAAATTCAACTTGCTTGAAAGAAATGGTTTTTTCAGCTTATGAATTTAACTGTTTGGCTTCAAAATGATTCAAAGCTGAACATATCTTATTCGCATCTTACGTACGCGTCCCAGAATGCCAAATTTTAATCTGCGCTTTTTGCGTCGCCTATATGTCAATAAGCACATTAAAGAGGAAATAGTTTTAAAAAAAAATATACTTAGAACATACAGAAAGTTGTTTAGTAGATCAAATTTAAATTGAGGAACATTGTTGTAAAACTAGAGTTTTGGAATTGTTAATACCAAAAAAGCTTTTTATCAACAGATAAGGTAAGTTTTCAAGAAAAAAGGTGAAGATTCAAGTCAAATAATGAATTTTTCAGAAAAAGTTAACTTTTATCAAACAAGTTCAGCTTTTAACCAAGTAGTTGAAAATGAGGAAAAAATAAAGTTTAATATTAATTTAAAAAAGACTGATTAAAAAAAAAGAATTGTAAAGTAAATGGTTAAATTTTCAACCAAACAATGCGTTTCCAACTAGTCATAAATCATTAACAAAAATATTGAATATTTGACAAAAAAGTTCGATTTTTAACCCACCCTAGTTTCTCCAAAGAAAATAAAGTTCTCGTTAAAAAGATTAATTTTTGATAATAAAAGACGAACTTTAACGTAAAAAGGCAAATATTTAACCATATAGATAGTTGAATTTGCAAATGAAAAAAAAACATTTTTAACCAAACAATTGATTTCCAACTGTTCATAAATCATCACACAAAAATATTGAATTTTTGACAAAACAGTTCGACTTTCTACCCACTCTAGTTTACTTTAAGAAAAATAAAGCTTCTGTTAAAAAGAATCATTTTTGATAAAAAAGACGAACTTTCAACGTGAAAAGGCAAATATTTGACTATATACATAGTTGAATTTGCAACGAAAGAAAAACATAAATTTTCAGCCAAAAAAAGCAATAGTTAAATTTTTAATTAACGAAATTAATTTTTAACCATAAAGATATGAATTTTTTTTTCAATGTAAATTTTCAGCTGAAGACATGATTTTTTCACCAAAAAAATTTATGTCATACCGCAAAAGACGTATTTTTTATGAAATACGTCAATTTTCAACAGAATCGTTAAATTTTGAACCTAAAAAGTAATTTATTTTCAACACAGTTAAATTTTTATCTCGAAAAATAAATTTTTCTACGAAAAAGTTAATTTTTTACTGTATTTGGATTTTCGTTAAAGTGGTTTAATTTTAAACCAAATGGTCTGATTTTAAACCAAAATTATGAATTTGTAACACAAAAAGTTAATCATTCACTAAATAGCATAATTTTATGTCAAATTGTTAAATGTTCAATACAGGAAAATAATTTATCTACGAAATAATTAGATTTGCAACCAGTTAATGTAATTCTTTAACAAAAAATTTTATTTTATACCAACTTTCCACAAAATATTTGCCTCCTTAACAAAAATATACTAATTTTCAACTAGACAGTTGCATTTTTACCAAAAATAATAAATTTTGAGCCAAGTAGTTAAATTTTTACTTAAAAGAAACAATTTTCAATTGGAAAGATCAATTTTGAAACAAAAACAAAATAATTATTAAAATTAATTTGCAAAAGAAAACTAATTTTTAACAACAAAAAAAGAAAATTTACAGCATAGTTCAACTTTTAACTAAGTAGTTTAATTTTTGACCTAAAAAAATTAACTTATTGGAAAAATAGTTGAATTTTTAACAAAATTAATTAATTTTTAAATAAACGTTAAAATAATTAAACAAACAAAATAAATTTTAAACTAAAAATAGAACAGCGGTCTTTTCAAACATTAAAAAAATGATCTTATTGGGTCCTTCTAATTCACTTCGCATTTAAGCAAAAAATTAGAGAGAGAGGAAAAGGTTGAAGTGAGAAAGTTTGTTCGAAACAGGAAATAGAAAACAGTTTTTGCAAATGGGAAAAATAGGGTAATAAAGAAAATTGTATTAAGTCTCAAATACGCGATTTTCCAGCTTATCAAGTTATTGATAAACTGCAACGTATCTTTCTGAATCTGAATTAGTAGAAATGTCACTAATTTAATAAGTAGCATTATGTCTGACTGTTAATGAAGTAATTTTATCACTTTCTACTTAATGAAATGTTGAGATTTATGTAATTTAATAATTCAGTAGTGGTGCTACCTTAGTAATCGATAGAATTTCAACGAAACGCTAGGCAAACATAATAATTTTAATAATTTCTAAAAATTAAAAAAAAAATGTCACTTAAGCATCATAAAACTAATAAGATAAAAACCACTAGATAAAACAGGCCCACAATAAAGGGGGTTGTGCGAGAGATCAGAGTATGGTACCTATACGTATTTTAGGGCGCTTAACACGAATCTGACATCAGTGTTTGCCAGCACGTCAGGATTTTTTTCTAGATGCGGAAAACACCCTAATAAATTAACGTTTCTGAGTTTAAATTACATTTGGCATTAAAATCACCTGGAAACATCAGGTAAAATATTTTCATGTATTTTGTGGCGCCGAATACAAATCTGAGACTAGTTTCTTTCTAGCACATTGGGGTTTTCCCCTAGACGCGGAAAATTACCTATAAAATCAGCTTTGTCGGGTATAAACAAACCTTGTTATTGAAATCAACTGAAAAAAGATCAGGCATGTTGTTTTATGCATTTTGGTGCATAAATACGAATATGAGACTCGTTTCTCGCCATCAAGTAGGGGTTTTCCCCTAGACGTGAAAAATTCCCTAGAAAATAGGCTTTTTATGTATGAAATACTCTTGGTATTAAATTCATCTGCAAGGCAATTCTCGCGGGTATAACGTCACTTTTATTACATTGAATATCATGCATATCATGTAGCCAGGTCTTAGTAGGAGTAAATCAAATCTGAGTTATCCTTCATGAGCTCTAGTTGCTTCAGCAGTATTTGAGAGGAGGGGACTAAGCCTACTTCAAAATTTTTTCTTGTCGATCGCCACACTGAAAGCACATTTAACCTGAGTTTTTCGACATTTACTAGGGTTTCATACTAAAATTATAATTTTATTATATTGGTTTTGTGGTCCTACGCACACGTTTATCATTGTAAGATCTACGGAGTGGTTTTCTTTTTCTCGTCGTTCTTTTTTTCTTACAATCTGTTTTCAACATCCAGCAAAATTCAGCCATCATATGCTTATTCCATCGCTCTTGATACAAACGCTCCTCTGTCTTGAAATCCGGATGGAATCGCTTTCCCTTCTTTTTACTGAAATCTTTGCATTAGCTTGGAAAGTCATTCAAATGTGCATGAAGAAAATGCATTTTGAGATTTATCAAACATCCTAGTTTCCTGAAGTTTCAAACCATAGCAGACACTATATCCTTGCAATTTTTACATCTGTTATCACCTAAAAAGTGCTGTACAATTTGTGAACCATAAAAAATACCTCCTCTTAGTTTATTGTCAGAAATAGACGGAAATTTATTACCTAAATAAGCAAAGCATTGACTGTCCTTGTCTAGTGCTTTAACGAATTGTTTCATTAATCCAAGCTTTGAATGAAGGGGCGGCAAAAGGATTTCTGCAGGATTGACAAGGGGTTCGTTTAACACATTGTGTGAGCCTGGAACTAGCTCCGATCTTAATGTCCAATCAATCGGCTTATAATGATTTTTCTTATCTTCACTATCCCAGAGACTTAAATAGCATGAGAATTCAGTATAGCATGATTGTTGTCCAAGAATCATAGACAGAATCTTCGGGTCCCCCCAAATTTGCCAGTTACGCTCTTTATACCTAATTTTCTTCAGAACTACTTAACTATCAACATATTGTTTTTTCAATACTGTTAAGTGCGCTGCTGGTATCGGTGCATATTTGTTTCTATTATGAAGCAACACTGCCTTTAGACTATGTTTTGATGAATCTATAAACAGCCTCCATTTTTTAGCTCTGTACAATTTTCCCTCAAGTTTACTTTTAAAGCCTTTTGCATTGATACAATAAACTAGTTTTGCTTCCCGCGAAAAATACCTTTTGAACTCTGTATCTCAATCTCGGTAAAAAGAGACTTTTGTTGTACTAGATAGCAAGCACTAGCTTCACTTTCCACTTCACTCATAGACGCAGTGATATCAGATACAACTTTCACTATATTTTTTCAGCATTTTCAGATAGAAGCGTTGGCTTTGTCAGGCTCAAAACATTTGCGTAAACTATTAAAGAAATATTGCGACTATTGAATCCTGCAACATTCGTCATACAGAAATAGCAATCTTTCTCGCCTTTTGGTTGTCTCCATTCCATTTCTTGATAAGTCATCTCGAAACCAAAGCAGTTTATAAATACTTTTCATCCTGTCTAAAAACTTTCTTAGATTACTCTTTATTTTATATTTACCACAAATGTAGCGAAACGATTGACGCTTGCTATCACATTTATGGATAGTATTTGAGAGCACTGCACAGTTCAAAGAAAATTTTAAAATTTATTCTGTTGAATGCATGAGAGTATGAAA
>JAUELO010000336.1:880754-892029 GCA_032357855.1 Amphibolips quercusostensackenii
CTGAAAAACTAAATAAAAATCGGAAATTATAGAATTATATTATTAAGTAGATTTTTCAAATAATTGCTGCAATATTGCAATTGATTTCAAAGACACTGTTTTCTTAGGAATAATGCATTTGGTAATGAGGCATAATTCTAATGCGGTCTGCAGGGAGAGGGTCGAAGTTAGAGAGTCAAAATTTAGGGTCAGTCAGTTCTTCTAAATGATCGAAAGAACCTCCCATAATTTTTTTGACATAGTCAAACAGAATCTTATTTTATGACCAGTTTGACTGTAGATAAAACGTTGCGGAGAGTCAATCTTTGCGCGTCAATTATCACAGCCACACAAAGAAACTAAAGGTCATGTACTTTTTTGGAGATCATTGTATTTCTATGTATTTTGAGGCGCTGTATCCAAATTTAAGGTCAAAATAGCATCTTACCTTATTAGTTTTGGACATAACCTCAAAAAACTTTATTTTCGAGTATATAATACAAAAACTTCGTATCATTATGGATTTTTAAGCCGCGAAATTCAATAATGAAGTCAGATCATTGATAATACTAAAAATCTCGTAACATAACAGCAAAAAAATTTTTAGAGCAACAATCTGCCAGACTAAATTAAATTATAATGTATTTCAAGGCGCTGAATCCAATTTTTAAGTCATATTAGAGTTAATCTTTTACAGCTGTATGAAAGGAGAACCATTTTTCTTATCATAAAGCACTCCGTTGCATACAAAAGTCCTTGGTAGTGGCATTTTTCTTTTCATACTTTTTTTGAGGTGCATCTCTTTTAAAAATGCAACAGTAGTCAGCCATTATGTTTCTATTATATTTTCCTTGATTTCGTTATTTTATTATCATTAGCTATTCTCAAAACCTAATTTTTCCAAGTTGGACTTTCAACGTTTTACAGTTACTGCTCAACAACATTTTTTAAATCGAGTAATGCTCTTTTTTCAGTACCAGCTAGATAAAAAGGGAACATTGTCCCTTTTTATCTAGTACTTTTACGAATTGTTTCATGAGACCCAACTCAATATAGGAAAGTGGAAGGAGGAAGTTTCATGGCTCTACGAAAAAGCCATTGATGACGTTTTCGAATCGTTGTTCTAAAGACATTTTTTTCTGACAAACTTTTTTCTTATTATGATTGCCACAATCCCGGCTATCCCATAAAGACAAGATGCAAGGATACTTCGTGATTCCTTATTGCTGTGCCAGAAGTATTAAATAAGCTTTGAATTCTTTAAAAATTCGCTATTCATGTTGTTCGTACTTAACTTTGTTCATGTCATACGATGCTGGATTACAATTGACTGATCAAGCAATTTTGTTTTGAGGTTATGTTACTGAATTTTTAGTGATATCACTGCTCTGACTCCATTATTGAATTCAGCGGCTCGAAATCCATAACAATACCCAGTTTTTCCATCATATACTCGGAAATGACGTTGTTTTAAGGTTATGTCCAAATCTAATCGGATAAGGATCCACTTTGACTTCAAATTTGGATTTAGCGCCTCCAAGCACATAGTAATACAATATTCTCCAAAAACGTACATGAACTTTCACTTTTTTGTGTGTCTGTGTTACACTGCGAGAAATGATAGTAATTTTTCCATACGATAGTATGACACTTCTTCCATACTTTTGAATATCCCATACAAGTATGGAGCTTTTACATCACTTGCTTGAAGATTTTCCATACCCTTGCAAGAGTTCCATACACTGGTATGGAACAAGTTCAAATCAAGAAGCAAACGGTAATGCGCAGTAAAGCGCGCATGCGCCGTAGCCATGGTTATTGAAGGAGAAGGAGTGAACCGTAACCTAATCGTAGCGTCTATAAAATTATAAAACCTTATCGCAAGTGCAGTGAAAGAAAATAGTTGTGAGTTGTTTTTCTACTGAAATAAAGTGCAGTGCTAGAACCAGTAAAGAAGATAAGCAGCAGTACTCATTCCACGGTAAGTGAATTTAGTATGCATATAATAGTTATAATATAAATGTGATGTACGCACAACATTAATGTTACGTTGCTTCGTTGTTGCTATTGTAAGCAAGCATCTTCATTCACAGCGGTTCGAAGCATGCTATTTTTCCCGCTGGCGTGAACAAATGCACTATTGATTAGATGATTTTAACCTGTTTCACTATTTATAGCGTACATCGATACGATGAAGCGAGGGAGATTTTTAAAAACATGAATCGACCCATTCTTATTGTGAAAGGTTCGTTTTTCATACGCCTAAGATACTGTCTTAGACATTTCTATCAATCGCGCAGTATTTTTCTGATCGTAAAATTTCGTTTCTGCTTGCAGGAAATTCTCTGTTAGATGAAGCTGCCACTAGTGCAGTTTTTTCTGAAGAAGAGAAAATCTTGAGACCAAAAAAAATCTTGGAAGGTTATTTGTGCTTCTTCCTCTCCTATTACGTTTACTGTTACACGTATGGAGTTAACTTCAAGTCTTTGGAATTCATACAACGGTAAGATAATTAAAAAATCATAGCTCACAAAGATTTCACAAATATTTTAAACATTTAAACAATTTAAAGATTTCAAATGATTATAGAGATTTTCGAAGATTTCAAATATTTCACGAAGATTTCAATGGTTTTAAATAATTAAAAAAATTTCAGAAGATTTGAAAGATTTAAAAGAGTGTAAAGGATTTCTAGCATTTTAAAGATTATACAAAGATTTCAATTATTTTTAATAATTTTAAAGATTTCAAAAGATCTTAAAAAATTTCGAAGATTTGAAAGAGTTCAAAAGAGTTCTAACATTGCAAGGATTTTACAAAGATTTTTATTGTTTGGAAAGTGCTAGAAAATCTCACAAGATTTTTAAAGACTTTAAATGATTTGAAAGATTTTTGAAGATTTCAAAAGATATCAGGATATTTCAGAGTTCAAAATATTTCAAGGATTTCGCACAGGTTTCCAAGGTTGCAAGGATTTCACAAAGATTTCAAAGGTTTTAAATCATTTTTAAAATTTCAAAGGGTTTGCAAATTTTTTTAATATTTCAAAAAGTTTTAAAGATCGCATAGATTTTTAAGATTGCAAGGATTTCACAAAGTTTTAAATATTTCACAAAGAATTCAAATATTTTACCACAATTTTAACTATTTCCCAAAATGGCAAGGATTTATCAAAGATTTCAAAGATTTCACAAAAATTTTTAATATTTCACAAACGTTTTAAACATTCCGCAATTATTTTAAACAATTCACAAAACTTTTTGAGATTTCAAATGATTTTAGAGATTTTCGTAGATTTAAAATATTTCACAGATGTTTCAAAGATTTAAAATAATTTTGAAGGTCTTAAAAAATTTCAGAAAATGTCAAAGATTTAAGACAGTTCAAAAGATTTACATTATATTCCAGGTTTTCACCAAGTTTTTTAAATATTTCCCAAAAATTTCAAGAATTTCACAAAGATTTCAAAGATTTTTTATGATTTCGCAGATTTTCGAAGATTTTTAATACTTTAAAGAGATTTGAAAGATTTCAAATGATTGTCCAAGATTGCAAGAATTGAACAAATTTTTAAAGTTTTTAAAATGATTTAAAAGATTTTCAGAGATTTCACATATTTAACGGAGATTTCAGAGATTTAAGAGTTTTAAAGTTTTCAGATTTTGCAGATCCACGAAGACTTTAAATATTACACAAAAGATTTCAAAGATTTCGCAAGGATTTCAAAGATTTAAAGTCTTTCACTTCTTCTCTATATAAATTTGTCTCATATGTAAAATGATAATAATTTGTTTAGTTTTTTCAGTGTTTTCCATAAAATTAACCCTTCATCTGGTCATAAGAGGGTCAAGAAAGCGAGGAGGAACCTGCACACGATAAATTCGCAGGTTTAAAAGCTAATAGATAAGGTGTAGGAAAACAATGAGAATGAGACTTTTATGTAAATATTCCGTGTAATGTTTGTTGCTCCAGTGCCTCAATAAACTCTGCATTATCAATACTATGTTTACATTATTATAATAAGTTAGTCTTCCCAACCTGTATTTTTTAATTACTTATATCGTACGTGTATGGGAAAAATACAAATTCGGTATACTAAAAGTAGTACCAGCATATTGTATATTTCCTATACACAAGCATAAAAAAGTACAAATTTAATGTATTAAAATTAGTGTATGTATGTCAAATTTACCATACACAAGTATGGAAAAAGTACCAATTAGGTATAGCAGAATTACATACTCTATATTGTATATTTCCTATACATATGTATGGAAAAAAGGCGAATCCTGTATGGGAAAATTACTATGTTGCGTGTGGCAAATATTCCATAAACAAGTATGGAAAAAGTTCCATACCTTGTATGGATTAAAAACCTCCCATACATGTATGGAAAATTTACCATGATATTTCTTGCGGTGTATGTATGCGCGAGAATTAGAAGGCCGATACCATTTTCGGAGTCAGCAAATATCTTTGGGCCGTTCAGCGTCATATTTGCTGTATATTGAATTTCAACATATTTCAAATAATTTCAAACTGCTTTCCGATATTTTGAACATGTGTGAAAGGTAAACGTATAAGAGAGAACCTAGTTGTTTACATTAAAAATAACAGCATTAAGTTATCTCAAAGGCGTCACTCAACTTTCAGCTATCAATTTGTTGGTACTGTGTAATTTTGATTGAAAATATGATACAAATTTCATTATTCATTGGTGAGACAGAAAGAAACAGGATGTGTGATATGCATTTATATCGTTCCCTGAATTTACTCCAGTATTCAAAACCTTATAATTCAGTGAAGTGACACCGTTTCCTTAGTATCTCGAGCTCCAAACAATATATTTTTAATGTGCACTGTTTTCGCATATCAAATCATTTCTCATGCACCTCACTTTCCACAAATAATAAAGAATGCTGTTAAATTTTAAGAATTAAATATTAAGACATGAGAATAACAACCGCATAAGGACCATTTGAAATTTGCACCTCGAATACTTTATTTTAAATGTCATAAAGTGCCAATTTCATGTGGTCCTTATTCAGTTATCATTCTCATGTTTTCATATAAATTTTCATGTTTTACAGGTTCCACTTAATTTTATCATTTCCAGCCTCTTACAAGAGTGAGACTATATATGATAATAAAATAGGATAATCAAATTGACCTGCTAAGATGGTGAAGTCGACTATCTGAGATGATAAGTCTACTATTTGGGATAATCGATTTGACCATCAAAGATAATCAAATCGACCCTCTATGGTGATCAGTTCAGCCCTTTGAGTTGGTACAGTCGGCCGTTCGAGATGATCAAGTCGACTCTCTGAGATAATAAATTTAAACCTCTTGTTTTAACCTTGTAGAGATAGCCGTTTTGACCATCTAGAAGGCTTTCCTATAGTTGATCCTCAAACATAGACAGTCTAAACATCTCGATATCCAGACGGATGTTCAGGACAGAAAAAGATACATATTTTCTATCCCTGACAAGTACACACACTGTACATCCCTTAAATACTATCATCCATTTACATTATTCGCATACCTACGTCAATATTTTTCTATATCTTAATTTATGTAAACCCACAATTGTCTTTTTGAATCCTCGTAAATTTATTCATGTCAAGCATATAGGCAGATACGGCTTGAAAGAGATATACAGCATTTTAGATTGCCAAACGGATAGAATAGATAGACGTGATAATCGAATGATAAACTCGGATGGAAAAACTAGGATTTAAAAGGGTAGGAGTGATTGATGATTGAAGAAGAGATATAAGACGATTTACTCAAATAAGCGGAGGATTAATAATGATAGTTGTAGATGATTGAAGGATAGATAGGTAGTTGTCTAGAAAAATTGTTATTCAAAAGGATAAAAGCGATTTCAGATTTTTAAAAAAGGTAGAAGATGATTGATTGGATGAGTGAAGGATAAAGATGGATACATTGCTTCTTTTCATGTTAGTCTTGAAGACTAAAAATGATTCAAATGGATAGAAACTCTTTGGATTTACTTTCAGCAGGTTTAAAATGATGAAACAAACAAAATTTTTTTATTTCAATTGTCGCTAATGGCATGAGTTCACTTTTATAAAAAAAAAGAAGGAATACCATCTAACACAAAGAATAAAAAGCAAAGAAAAAGAAAATGATCCCGATTTTGTCTCATGCAAGAATTTGATAATTCAAGAACGTTTTGCTTATTTGATACGTCTATAAATACAAAAAATTGATTTACCGGGTCATCAGTTTCTGTTTGTTTTCCACGGGTGCACTAAATTTCGCACGAAACATGAAATTAACGTATAATTCTAAAGTCCGCTACAAGAGAAGCACCGTGTCTCGCAGCGTGTTGTATGCATAGGTACATACTACCTATGGTGATCGAAGTAGAACCCCATCGAATGCCCGTGGGAGTGTACACGTCCGTGGAATGCCGTTCTGATTTAAAGATACACACTCTTGCCCTATCCCGCGCTTCTTAGAATTGTGTGCTAATTCCTTCGTTCCGGCTACTTTTGTGATTTGAAATCACACGGGATTCATATTTGTTTTTTTCTTCCGGTGCTTAGAGTGAGGTCGGACTGTGATAGTTGGTAGGGCCGAGTCGATCCAAAGAGCTCAGGGCCTCTTGATTTTATTGTCTTGATAATTGTAATGGAGGAAAAAAAGACAGACAAATAGTAGATAAGAGGTAAAATGGTGAAAGTAAGGAGGAAATGGATATGGCTAGTTCGAGGAGCTGCGCTATCAAAAGGTACCGGCGAATCAGTGTCGAAGGCGCGAGCATTAAATCGACCAATGCCGCAATAAGTAACAGAATGCCTTTCTGTTGTGAGTGCACATGCTGATAATTAAAAGACGATACAATAAACTACATATCATTGGACATAAAGCAACTGCTAAAGCCCGCTTCGCGGTGTGGGCCGGCCAAGCGCGTTCACTTAAGACTAACCCACGCGAGAGATCTCGTGGCGAAGCTGCACTGGCGCTGGCTGGTACACTCATGGAGATGCAATAACCATAAGGCATCCTTTCCTTTTCTTCCCTACGAATATCGCCAATTCTTCGAGATTATCTCTTAAACCTTCACGTACTACACGAAAATATTTTTGAACGAATGAGATTAATATAATAATAATATAAGTCTATCACGTTTCTTATGTTAAATAACATTTTATTTGTCTGGAAACTCTTATTCCAACAAGCACGACATTTTTTTATTGTAGAAGCTTCTAATACTTGAAATACGAAACGCTTAATTGGGAAATTTAATTTAATTGTACCGTGACACATACAGTCGATATTCAATCCTTAGCGATGTTCGCATATTTTTTATAAAAATTTTGCTCTTTTGCAACGCCATACAAGCCTGATGATTATATCTATCTAGCAGATAAAGAAATATAGTTATACAAACAAAGTCGACTATTTTACAATCTTATGAATAATGGGATGTCTTAATAATTGATTACCACCACGAAACAAGAAGCTGTTATAGATTTTGAGATAAGGTTTTCTTTCTTTCTTTAGAAATTAACCAATTTTCCTTTTAATTTGCAGACCTTTCCGACCTCCCGGAGAACCTACCACTTCCGGCACGTGGTTCTGTAAGTCCCCAGGCCCTGAACTACTCCCAGATAGCTTCGGCAGTTTCGCAGAGCACGCAGGACCCCTCAATCTCGAGCACGGAGACCCTGCTCAGGAATATACAGGGTCTCCTGAAGGTCGCGGCGGACAACGCTCGGCAGCAGGAGAAGCAAATCAACTACGAGAAAGGTCAGTGGCAGGGCTTTCTTAAGACACTTGAAGGCGCTCTCCACAATTTCATTATCTTCCAACTCTCCCAGAATTACATTAAGAGGCATTAGTCCCCATCGCAGGGCGCGCCTCTGTCTCATCGAAGTCCTCCTTGACCTCTTCTCCTCCTTCTCCTAGGCTTTTTGAGCACCTTTTATGCTTCTTCTTTGTTTCTCCTGCTGTCGTTTCTGTTCTGGTCCCTCCAACAAGAAACACTCGTATTTTCGACGGATATCTCGTTTGTTTTAAGCGCAATTAAGGTACCTGTGGGTAATATGTCCTTTATCTAGAGAACGTTGAAAATATACATTTTTGTTACAAAAATTAGTATCCAAGCAAATAATTACAGATACATAAATTAAACGTTCCGTCAGCCTAAGCATATAGTAAAAGTCGACTTTTTTTACCAGCGTGTTACAGCAGGTGCCTTATATTTTTATCCGCTTTTGATCCTTTTGAGCAAGCGATCAATAGACTGTACTATAGTAAGGATTACTTTAGTTTTACAAAAAAGGAGATCATGAAAATAAAAGGTAACAAAATACAAAACGGTTCTCCTATCTTTACATTTTAAATAAGACAAAACTTGTAATATATGTAGTTATATTAGGTTTAGAAGATAGCACGCACATCAAGCTTTAGTTCCAAGTGATCCGCGAAATTGACAAAAGGATTACGAAACTAGTCGGAAGTAATTATCATCAAAAAGTCTGAGCACTATTATCAGCCACAGATTTTAACAGAAAAAAATTTTAATTCCCTTTCTTTGTTTTATCGCTTCTCTCATTTGAGAATCTCTGATTGGTTTCGAAAGCCTTTATTGCCTATATTTTTAAAAACTTTAGTTATATACATGTAATTGATTGGCAATTATTGTTGCCAAAGTAATTAAAATGAGAGAACTTCTCAAGATTGCACTATAAAAATAATATCTTTGAGAAGAATGATATTTTACCGTATATACTATCGTCTAGATATTTTCTGAATTTTGATAAACTGCAAAATTTGTATGTACACTGATGTTATACACTTTAGATAATTAAGTACTGGATGCTCCTTTACCAGGATACACTGTGTGATATAATAGTAGTTTTTTTAATTTCCTTGTGAATGTAGAAAACAATGATTAAAATTCTATTCACTGCAGTACGTGATAGTGGTGTGACATTAGTTACTAGAGATTATACCCTAGATAGAAAAATTGCGTATAAAGGATTTCAAAGAAGTATTAGATATTACAATAGCAATTTGTTTTGAACGCGAATATGTTTATTTAGATCATCTATAGTAATTTAAAATTTTGATTCATTACCAAATAAATCAAAATCCTCTTAACGTACCTCGCAAATTAGAAACTTAGTTTATTTGACCTAGATTCAATAATTAAAGATGAAAATTATCTTCACTGTATAATTTTTAATTCTTCAATTCTATACTTATAAGCTGGCATGGCTGAAGCTTATGTCAGGATATAATGAACATAAGAAAACATAGCTTTCTAAGTTGTAAATCTACGATGCAAAATCTCATTGTAAATAAACGAGTCATTTCCTAGACATCGCTTTAAAATTAAGACTTCCCATGTCGAAACTGACGTTCAAATTGAAACTTTAGAATTAGCTACTGCTGCAAAGAAACAGGAACGCATTTCAAATAGCGAGCTTTAAAAAATAGAACATATTTGTAGAATTTATAAATCATTAAAAAATATCAAAACATTACAAATTATATATTAAAGAAATTATTTAATTCCAGAACAGATTTATTATTACTATTAATTTTTTTTAGTATTAATAAAGCAGCGATATTGAGGAAATGGCACGCTTTATCTACACAATATTTTTAATGACATCGCTTCCATAGTCATAAACATCGCAAATTATATTCATTTTGTGCAAACATTAGCTTATCTAAACAACTGTAACTGACACTGAGTATGTACGTTTGAAAACTGTTTAAAATACTTCTCGACGATCACACTCATTTCACGTATACGATCAAAGCCGACGAAGTAAAAAAGAAACGCTCTTTTCAATAAAAGTCAATTGTAAACAACACGCCATATTGAACTGATTTTATACCCGAGCAACAGCATTTTACACCATTTTTTAATTAAAACTACAAAAAAACGTGAATTAAGTGAGAGAAAATATGAAAATGAAGTTGCCGTTGCTCGAGTATAGCAGCTTTTGATTCCAAAAATCTATAATCAGACTTTTTATTAGATATACTTTTATTTTAGTTATCATCCCGGGTAACAATATTTGATCTTGATTTTGTCTTGAATGTCTTCAATATGTTTTCAAGACCATCATGTCTGGTTCCGTCTTACAAGCTAGACATTGGAGATATACAGACTTGTCTTACATTTATGGCTGTAGCTGTGCCAAGACAAGACCAGGTAGACTTGTCTTAAAACACGGGAGGATGATTTATGTATTAGTTCTATTATTAACAGCAAGATCTGCCATTTCCAGATAGGTTGGGAATAAACATTTGACATCTGCTAAGAATTAAAACTTCAAAACCGATAAAACTTGTAATTTTATAATAACTGATGTTTATATGAAAAATTTAGAACCTGTCGGTCTCAACAACTACAGGCATATAAAATTTTTCATAAAAAGATTGAAGCTCCCAGTTTCTGCAAGTATCTAGTGAACTGTTGGATATAGGAAAAAATAGACAACATTCTTAGATTCGACATTCAAAGAACATAATTATTGCAGCTGAACAAACTTATTAATACGTACAAAATAAATACCATAAAAATAAATAATATAAATATTTTGTAAAATTGAAAGCGGTTTAGTGATGACCCTTGGAGACCTTGGGAACCTTTTGGCTTGCCTGCAAGTTACAAATTTTTCAGGCACTTTTCAAAACCAACTATTTTGTCTCAAGATATTAATTTTTATCTTCAAGACATAAATTTTTGTTCTAAGACATCAAGGATGATCTAGTTCCGTCTCACAAGATAAACAAATATTATAACTTGAAATTATCTTGGACTAGTCTTTAAATAAGTCAAAACCAAGGCCAAATATTTTTACCCGGGGTGCTATATCACTAGTTGAATCTATCATTTACCGTCACTGGTATATTCAGTAACGCTGTTTTAGTTAAGTCACGTAATGTTTCTGGCAGTGAAATTTGAAAAGTCACTGATTCACCAGTAATAATTAAAAATAATTATTGAACTAGTGACAATTTTACTGGTTCAGTTCAAGAAAGAAAAAGAAAGGTATGTATGTTCTGTTAGCTTCACGGACATGCAGTGTCTATGTTTCCTTGCACTTGCAAATCAATTTTTTCAGTTTAATGGGTAAAACAGTAAAGTATTGTAATATTTAACAAACCCTTAATAAAATGCATGCTGCCAAACAAAATAGCTGGCGATTAAATTTACCGAATCAGAAAATTCCTGATTGAAGAAGTTGCCGAAATAGTACACTCAGCTTCAGCTAAATTTGACGGATTATAACATATA
>JAUELO010000336.1:1419315-1429975 GCA_032357855.1 Amphibolips quercusostensackenii
TATCTTTGCCTGGATGAATGAGATGTTGTGGTGCTGGTAGCGCTTCCTCATCGGCTCTTCCGTTTATTGTATTTTCTAGTGTACCACCTTTACTGTGTGCCTTTGGGTCGTGGACCTTGAACCGCACCTCCTGGACAACACGGCACCACTTACAAGAGACACGGCAGTTCGCCAAGGGTTGTCCTTCTTTTAGGATAACCCTTAAGGTTTCTCAAAGTTTAGGGGTGTTTTAGAAAATTTCAAATTGAAATCAATTGTTTGATTTGATGGTTACTTTCATTTTCATTATGAAATTTTCTATCTCACCCGTGTATAGATTTTCCAAGTGAAAGTGGGGTATATACAACACATAGATTACAATGCTAATAGGTGTAGGATTATTTCTGCGAAAGTAGGTACAGGACTAATCGTTAGGAAGAGGGATAATAGGTGTTTATTTAAAAGAGTGTCATATTGTTTGCTTAAAAATATTGAATAGACATATTTATAGAAGCTTTTTTACTTTGGATAATGTGGTACGCCCTTTTAATTTTATTAAAATGATAAATTCGATAGCTTAGTGACATTCATGTTTGCGATTCACAAACAAGAAAATAAGTCCTCTGATGTTTTGTAAGTGGAAAATGGTACCTAAAGCTTTTTAATATTCATTGTTATAAACACATTTTATTTTAAGTGGATTATGTATCGCACTGATACTTAGCCCTCTATTTATAAAACAAAAAAAAAATGTTTCCAACAAACAGGAATAAACGCAAAACAGTTAACTCGATATTGTTAAAATTTTCATAAATTTACCGGCAGGATGAAAGAGGAACAAAGAGTCCGTACATAAAATACGCAGTCTTTTTAGCTGGGCAGGAAGGACGAAGATCAACTTTTGTTCTATGTTGTTTTAAATGGGTGAATCACTAAAAAACAAAAGTAAAAAAGATTTTATTGTGAACAGCTGTTTGTCAGCACAATCTAGTTCTTACTGCAGTACTCAGTGCATTAAATGTAAACAAAATTTCCTTTTTGATAATTGTAAAAGTAATACTTGCAATTTATTTAATAATTTTAGTAATACCTAGTAATATTAGTATTTATATTGACAGTAATAGTCATAAATTCACATAATAATAATAAATGAAAAAAAAAATAAGACGCTATCCACAAATTACGTAAGGTGTAAGGTGTTAATAATAATAAGTATCTAGTTTTACAAATGTACAATTTTATAATTTCTTTAGGACATACAATATTGCGAAGTCCAAAATTTTATTTTTAAAGCGAAATTTCCCGCTTCTAACCTAATATTCTAAAAGTATTACAAATGAACCTCAATGTATATTTAAACTATGATTCTTTAGTCTATAAATGACAAAAATTTCTATTTATTCATCACAGGCTTTACAGTCATTTTTTTAAGGTTGAAAATTCAATTCTTTTTTTTTAATTCGACTTTTTGACTTGAAAATTAAATAATTTGATTGCATTTTTTTTCGTTTTGGTTAGGGAATTCATCCTTTTTTGTTGAAATTTCATCTTTTTTGGTTAAAATTGCAACTGTCCGGTAGAAAATTATTTTGTTTGGGTTAAAAATTAACTTTTTTGTTGAAAATTCTCATTTTTGGGTGCGTAATTTAACTATTTTGTAGAAAACTCGTATTTTTGTCTCGAATCTTCAGGTTAGAAACCCAACTATTAGTGCAAATTTATTTTCTTAGTTTAAGATTCATAATCTTAGTTAAAAATGTATTTCTTTAGTGAAAATTTAATTATGTTGTTGATAATTTGTCTTTTTCTTGGTCAAAAATTAATTTTTTGAAAATTTAACGATTTCGTTTTTTGATAAAAATTGATCTTTTTTGGTTGAAAATTCAAATTATTTGGTTGCAAATTCATGTATTGTGATAAAGTTTTAACTTTTTTGGTAGAAAATTAGTCCTTTTGTTTAAAAATTTAATTATTTGGTTGAAAAATAATGCATTTTGTTAAAAATTTGACTTCTGTGATAGAAAATTAATGATTTAAGCATTTTGCTTAAAATTCGTATTTTTTGGTTGAAAATTTATCTTTTTAAGTTGAAACTTTAAACCATTGTTTTTTTGTCTTTAAAATTCATTTTTTGAGTTAAATATTAATGATTTTAGTTGAAAATTCATCCCTTCTGCTGAAAATTGAATTATTTTGCGAAAAATTCGTTTTTTGAGTTGAAATTAATTTTTTGAACTGAAAATTTAACTATCTAGTTGAAAATTCAACTTTGGTTGTAAATTCAACTTTGGTTATAAATTAAAATATTTTGTAGAAAATTTGTCTTTTTGGATTGTAAATTAAACATTTTTGTAGGAAATTGAACTATTTGGTAGAAAATTCAACTGTTCAGTAGAAACTTGGTTTCTAAAAATTGAAAATTCTTTCTTTAATGTAAATTTAACTATTCTATTTTGGGTGGAACTTTGATCTTTTTTGGTTTAAAAATATCTATGTTGCTGATAATTCGCTTTTTTCTTGGTTAAAAATTAATTTTTTAACTAAAAATTTAACTCTTTCGTTTTTGGTTGAAATTGTTTTTTTTTTTTTTGAAAATTTAATTATTTGGTTGCAAATTCATGTATTGTGGTAAAGTTTCAACTTTTTTGGCAGAAAATTATCCTTTTGTGTAAAAACTTAATTATTTGATTAAAATATGTATTTTGTCAAAAATTTGACTTCTTTGATGGACAATTAATGATCCAAGAATTTTGCTGAAAATTCGTATTTTTTTGGTTAAAAATTCATCTTTTTAGGTTAAAACTTTAACTCATTGTTTTTTTCCATTAAAATTCATTTTTTGAATTAAATATTCATAATTTTGAATGAAAATTCATCTCCTCGGTTGAAAATTGAACTGCTTTGTGAAAAATTAGTTTTTTGGTTTAAAATTAATTTTTTGAACTGAAAATTTAAATATCTCGTTGAAAATTTAACTCTGGTTGTAAATTTAACTTTGGTTATAAATTAAAATATTTTCTAGAAAATTCCTCTTTTTGGATTGTAAATTAAACATTTTGGTAGAAAATTGAACTATTTGGTAGAAAATTCAACTTCTTGGTAGAAACTTGGTTTCCGAAAATTGAAAATTCTTTTTTTAATGTCAATTTAACTATTCTATTTTGGGTCAAACATTGATCTTTTTTGGTTTAAAAATTTCATTGTTTTGTAGAAAATTTATTCATTATGTTAGAAATTTATCTGTTTAGTTATAAGTTTACGAATTTTGTTAAAAAATTGGTCATTTTTGTAGAAAATTAATCTTTTTGGTTAAAAGTCCAGCCATTTGGTAAAAAATTATGTATTTTGTTGAGAATTTGCCTTTCCAGTAGAAAATTAATCTTTTTGGTTGAAAATTTAATTGTTTTGTAGGAATTTCCTCTTTTTGGCTTGAAAATTTAACATTTTGTATGTGATTTTTGGTAAAAATTTAAGTTTTGTTTTATTGAGCATGCAACAGCTTGTTTGAAAATGAATCTATAGTGTTTGAGGAATCAACTATTTTATTGAAAATTCGTCTATTTTGTTTGATTCCGGTGTTCCTTTTTATAAATGAAAATCTTGTATTCGTTAAAATATCAACTATTACATTTATTGTTAGAGTTGGTAGTTTCTGGTTAAAAATTGAACTACTTGGTTGAATGTTGAAATACTTTGTTAATTCATAAAAAAAGTAAGATTTTACCAAATCCCTGTTTCACAAAAATCATCCTACGTTGTTTCTGGATGACCCCTTAATAAATTGAAAAAAAATAAGTGAGTAAAAATTAGGTAAAAAGGAAGATATATTTTTAATTATTGTTGTGAAATATTCGCGTCAGAAAAAAACATTTAAAAATGTGAGAACTATTCGCCATTGTTATGGAAAGAACACATTGTTTCTTGTTCTTCTAAAAAAGTGTCAAAAACTCGAGGCGTGAATTGAAGAGATAGGTTCTTTGTTGTAGCTGCTATTCTATCCTTTAAAGGGAAACATATCTTTTAGGAGTTTTCAATTATTTAAACCTTTAATATTACAGAAAATCTGAAAACTTTTGATATGATGAAAACGATTTTAATTAGATACTTGGGCGAAATTACTTTGCGCACTTTACTCGAATATTGAACATTTTTCACGCGACGTTCAATCAACTATAATATTTTATTCGTATTTATTTTCTCGTAAGATGAATACGGATAATTTTCATAATCCTTGATAAATTAAACCTGTCCCAACCCAACCTCTTGATGTGGAACCTAAAAGTTTTAAAGTACGTGAATTACGAGTCGTCGAAATTCTTTTAGTTTCGTTCTTTTGGAACTTTCAGACTGATATCTCGAGGACTTGGATGATACTTTAGGGCTGATCGTTCGACCGGAAACTTTAGTTTTCAGAGAAGATAACGCCATTAAATTACTGCTTCAATACTTACGTTTCCAGAGTCGTAAAATGTATATCGTTAAAACAAATTATTATGAATATGTATATTATTTCATATTAAGAAATGCATTTTTTTATTTTTAAGATCAGTGTTTCAAGCTTACAGACAGTGATCAATGGGTAAATAATTTTTATTTTATTTTATAGTTGACGTATGTTTGATTAACCCTAAACGTCCCACTGCGGTCGTTCGCCGCGAGGCCTCTTTCATTTGAAATTACCGCGCTTTTCATGTTCGAAATACGGACTTATAGTGCCATCTACTTTGAGTTAGAGAGTTACTCTCTCAAGTCGCATACCTAGCCAAACCGCAAGCGCGTCAGTCTACGTGTAACAGTGGATCGAATGTGAGTAGTGCTGTCAGCGACCCCAGTGTGACCGATACGAACATTTTTTTTCGCATTTTTATTTGTAGTGTTTTTCGGATTAAAATCATCTTAAAAGGTGAGTAGAGTGTGTTCTAGGAGTATAATTTTTTTACAATGCGCAACCATTGTTTTTAAATTGTAGATGCCGTTTGAGGCGACGATTAATTTGTGAAGAGATTCTCGAGGAAGATGCTAGTAATGATGCTGATGTTCTAATGGATGTTGAAAATGAAAGTGACAAAGATTCTGAAAATTTTAAAGAATCATCGGATAATTCTGATTCGCCTTATGAGCCGGGAAGCGACATAGAAGTCGATATGGAAAATGCTACTCAGAATCAGCGTCTGTTGAATTCTGCATCTCGTGGGCGACTATCATCCGTTCTCACGGGCAAAGATGGCTTTAAGTGGAGTAAAAAAGAAAGAACTCGTTGTTCAGGTTAGTATGCCATAAAGGCTGAAGCAGATTTATTGCAGGAGCGAGAGAGAGCTAGGTTGGGTTCGGTTATTTTGGAGCAAGGACAGGCATGCGGGCTTGGAAAAAGTAAGAGGGGGGAAGCAGTGAATGAGCATGTACGAGAGAGAGGGACAGAGAGGGGAAAAAGAAATGAAGAGTGAGTGAGAGAGAGAGTGGCAGACGTACTCAATTTTTGTTTCTTTTTGTAGATCGACTTGACGACGTACCAGTTGAACGTGTTTATGGTCCAACAGGAGGGGCTAAAAATTTAAAAACAGTTGAGCTCTTTTGGGATATTCTATTCAACGATGAAATAATCGGAATTATTGTTGAACTTACAAATCAAAAAATTGAAGAAGTTTGCCTTCCTTTGGCACTCGCTGACAAAGCTGAAAGTTTTCACTATCCAACGGAAGCAGAGGAAATCAGAGCTTACATTGGCGTTTTATATTACACGGGACTCTGGAAATCGTCAAAAGTTGATTATATTAAGCTGTAGGATAAAAAGAATGGCATTACGCTTTACAGATGTGCATTCGCAAAGCACAGATTTTCATTCCTGGCGTCATGCTTGCGCTTCGATGACAAAAGCACAAGAATAAAGATGATAGATTTGCAGCCATTCGTTAAGTTTGGAATATATTTATCAAGAATTGTCAAACATATTATACAGGTAGTAACAAATGCACAATTGATGAGCAACTATTGAGTTTTCGGGGCGGATGATGGTTCCGTATGTACATGAAAGATAAGCCCGACAAGTATGGATTGAAAATTGTTACACTCAACGACGCTGAAATGTCATACTTGGTACTTTTATTTTTTATTTTTTGCAGTTATTGCATTTTTGTGTTGAATACTTATACACGCCTTTCTTGTACTTTTAGATAAATGGAGTACCATATTTGGGCAAGGGCTCTGTTGTAGTTGACAAAAAAAAAATACCAGGCTACTTTTTCCGTGTGACGAGTGCTCCAATCCATAGCATCAATCGCACGGTTACATGTGATAATTGGTTCATGTCGGTACCACTACATCAGCGCATGCTACAAACTCCCTATAATATGACGTTTACAGGAACTTTGAAAAAAAACAAGAAAGAGATTCCAGGTGAAATGAAATGTGCTTCAAAAGATCCTCCAGATTCCAAATTTTGTCACGCGGAAAACTTGACATTGGTATCCTATACGCCAAAAAAAAGATTGTATTGGTTTTGTCGTCTTACATGCATTCAAGAGAATTGACAAATGGCAAGCCAAACATTATTCATCATTACAATCACACGAAAGGAGGAACAGACTGCTTCGATCAACTTTGCCATTCATACTCGGTAACGCGAAGGACGAAGAAATGGATGATGAGAATTTTTTATAGTATTTTGGATTAAGCAATAGCCAATGCAAGAATTTCATTGAAATGTAAGTCCAAATCTATTGGTAGCAGTGAAAATAGTACTGCAGTAAGTTGCCTTGAAAAATTATCAAGTTATTTGATTATGCCGCATTTGAGAAAACGTTACGAAACATGTACGCTCCGTCGGGATTTAAAAACAGGCATTGCTGGTATTCTTGGCATTGACGTTGACAGTGAAAAAGTACACACAAGAACAAAATTACCAAAAAAAATGAGATGTGCTGAATCTCCAAAAAAAACTGACAAGAAAACAAATGAGGGGTGTGCGTCGTGCGAGCGACGAATCTGCGATTCGCATCGTTTGAGCTTATGTGATCATTGCGCTGGTCTATAGATAGCATTCGATTTCATTTCTTATTAATTTTGTATGCAATTATTCATTGTGGTCGTGTACGAACATTCTCTATGATTTTTAATAATTCAGTTGCTATTTTTTGGTAAATAAATGCTATAATATTCAAAAAATCTGTTTTGAAAAATTGACTAAAAATTTGTACTTCATTTCCCAAAATAAATACCTTTTTTTAAACGACCACTTTCATACTATTTTTTTTTAACTGCTATATTTGAGTGAGAAAACCTAACAATTTTAGCTTCGAATTTGCGAAAACAAAAAAGTTATGATTTTTTGAGTAAAAAGAGTCATTTTTCGTATTTTTTTGCAATTATAAATTTTTTTAACTAACTAAAAATTATTTTTTTATGCAAATAACATGAACTCTTCTTTGAAGAGATAGTCAATGAACATCTATGAATTTTTTCAACTCAAAAAACACTGTAGTTTATTCAGAAAAGCTGATAATGTGGTTGGGGTCAAAATCGTCCCAGTGAGACTGTTACGTATCATGAAGGAAGTGGTACGTTTAAGGGTTAAAAAAAACTTGGTTTATGTCCCAGGAAAGCTACAGGATACATTTTTTTATAGATTTTACGGATATTCTTATATGAATTGAAAACGTTGTATATGATTTACTGAAGTTGCTCTTATTAAAGCGAGAAAATTCCAGTAAATTCAATATAAATGACAGATTTTTTTAAATCAACATATAATTGTTTAAAAGTAGCAAGTTATTCTTCTCATTAATAAAATGCGACTTTATCAAACAATGTTTTTTAATTATTAAAGAAACGTAAAAAATACAGTTTTAAAGTATTTTTGGTAACTGTTTTGACATTCTTAAAAACCAGTATCTCTTTTATACAGGAAGGAATTTCGCAATGCACCTTGTCCTTTGAATTTAGGATTTGAGCCTGCTGGTAACAAAAACTTTTTTTATTAGATTTCGAAGATTTGAACGGATTTCAAGGAATCCTATAATATTTCAAAAGATTATACGGGATTTCCAAAGGCTTGCAAAGATTTCAAAGGGATTCTACGAGATTTCATGAAATGTGTACATCAGATTTCCAGAATTGTTAAATCCTCGAATCTATATTTATTTGCCTTACGTAATATGAAATACTGTACAGCAAAAGAGAAAATAAATAATGATATAATGTGTATAATAGCATAAAAACTAATTTGAACAGACAAAACTGGTTTTAATTAGCATATTTGAAAAAAATAATTATAAATAATAAGCTTAAGTAAAAAATTCTTCGGACCCCCCCCCCTTTCCCCTTCAAAAAGCCTTACATAATTAATGGACGTTCCCTTATCAACTCATCAAAATACAAAGCATTCATACGAGGTACTCTTGTTTTATGAACGGTGAAGACTTTTACAAAAACCTTCTGTGCTGTGCATCCAATGGGTTAGATAGAAATACGTAGGTTGAATGGGATGTGAAGATGAGAAGGTGGCAAGTAAAATAAATAAAGGTGAGTCCGTTTAATATAATAATTTATTAAGTTTCCAAATCAAACAATATCCTTGGCGCAGGTTAAAATAGTAGGTTACGTTTTTTTTTAACAGCTTACCTTCATTTATAATCGTGTGTTCTACACCAAAACCAAAAATAATAAGACAAGCTGATTCGGAAGTGAGCAGTCACATTTTTATTAAAAGCTTTTACTAGACTCGCTGCTTAAGTTCATGTATGTATGTAGTATTTATGAGTCAAATTAAATGTCAGGTGATATCACATATCCCTTCGACTCGAAACATTGAATACAGACGTATCTATAAGAAGGTCTTAGAGAGTTGAATTTAAAATTTAAATTACCCCGCCCCCTTCTCTCTTGTTATATTATGATTTGATAACATTTTTATATGTCTACTTGACTTATAACTTTGCATGCTAAATTAATTTCCCCTTAAAAAATTAGAAATCCTGAAAAAGCTGATTTAATTTGTATAAAATAAAATATTGTCCATTTTTTAATTCGATAGGCCCTGCAAAAGACAGCCTAATTCCTGCTTGATTAGAATTCAATGAATATCTAGGGCAATTTAAAATAACATTTTAGACCTATAATACTCACACCTGCGTGAATATTAATTTCAACGTATGTTAATTAATACAATTATGGTTGGGTAAAATGCCTGGATCAGTTACACTCGCAGCCCCCAAGCGACGTAAAAAAAGCCTAGAAAAAGTAATTACTGATAGCCAATTATTTAATAGTTTTAAAACTTTATTTTTAATGCCATTTTTTATAAGAAAAATCATATATTATGGTTGCAATATATTGCAAATACATTCGTGATAACGTATATCACATATCAAAAAACTCACATCCCAAAACACATGTCACAAAAAATCAAGGAAAAAAGTGAGGCCTTGTTGTGAATGCTGTAAATATTTTCAAAATTTTCAGGGGATTTCGAAACAAAACGTTTAGATACTAAAACGACTAAAAAAAATAATTTCGAGTAATTTTTGATACACTGCGTTACTAGCTTACATTGAAAAATGACGTATTTCATCAGAAAACGATTTCGATAAGTTTGAGCATACACAGTGCATTGCTCAGCGGTCCGTTTTGAAATGAATGCACTCAAGCGGAAAAATTAGAAATGTATCATTCAGAACGCTACAGGTTACCGGTTGCTTTTAAATTTAAAAAATTAATAATAATATGTAGAATGTGAAGAAAAATTATACGCGCGGCGTAATACATTTAATTTGTAACGCATACACCAGCGAACCTTTAAAGTATCAAAAAGGTATTTATTAATTGCCCTTCAAATATATATAATCCATGCTATGTAGCTGGAAGAAAAAAAAATTCTACAATAAGATAAGCTTAAAATGAAAAGTAATTTATTGAAATGTACAAATTTAACTTTTAGAGAGTATAGTCAACTTTGTTCAAATTAGCAATATTTATTTTTTGAATTGCATGGGCAAAAGAGTAACTAAATTTCACTTAAGTATTTCTGACGTACAAGTTAAAAAGACACTAATATATGTTCAGCTTTAAATGTAGAAAATCAACGGGAAAGATTTTGTCTCGAGAAAGTAGTATGGAATTCATTTTTCATAAATGTTTCAACATCATTCATGCAAAATAATAAATATTTTCCACATTTTGTAAAAAAATTAAATTTTTTTAAAATTGAGATAAGTTAATCAATTGCCTGATTTTTATGACGAAAAGTTAGTTTTGGAGACTTCGCTTGAATTGTCAGAGTAACTAAAAACAAGTAAAAAATTACAGGAGTTTCGTGTAAACTTATGAAATTTTTTGGAAATACACTGTTCTGAGTTTTTTGAATGCTTTAAAGTTTTAATTTTTAAATAAAATTATCAAGTTTTACGTAAAAAATCTTTATTAAATACTATTCACATGCGCTAAATATCGGCAGGTAATTTGGCGCACGAGTTTGTGGTTTCTTTTTCTCGGAGAATCTTAACCTGCAATGTGGAATTTGTTCATTTTGTAGTGACACAGTGCCGGTTACAGTTAAAAGTACTTTGTCTTAATATTATAGTTTAATATACAGAATTGTTTAAAAAGTTTCTCCATTGATAATTATTTAAATATATCCCTCATAATGTTATTTTTCATATTGATGAGTCATTCTCACTGTTAAAAAAAA
>JAUELO010000336.1:1474898-1487212 GCA_032357855.1 Amphibolips quercusostensackenii
AAGGAACTGAAGCATCTTGCATCCTTGATTGCTACTGATGGAACAAAATGAGAATTCAATCCACCAGCAGCACCACATTTTGTTCGAAAGTTTGAAGCTGCAGTAAAATCCATGAAGTACCATCTCAAGCGAGTAGTTGGAGAGAAGATCTTAGCCTGCGAAGAATTATCAACAGTACTAGCACAAATAGAAGCGATCTTGGATTCAAGGCCCCTTTGTCCTCTGACTGAGAACCCAAACGACTTAAGTGTCTTAACTCCATAACATTTTCTCACTGGACAACCTTTGACTCTCGTCCCAGAACCCAATTTGAAAAAAATCAAAATCAATCGGCTATCACAAAGGCAGCATCTTTGCCAGATGACGCAAAACTACTGGTCTAAATGGTCGAAGGAATATCTGCAGGGCTTTCAAGCAGTGTACAAGTGGAATCGAACAGAACCTTCTATAAAAGAAGGTACAATGGTGTTAGTTATCGATGAGAGATATCCCCAAGGAAAGTGGCCATTGGGTCGAGTTATAGCAGTACATCCAGGACCAGATAACATCGTCCAAATAGTAACTGTCAAGACAGCGTCCTCAACTTTCGTCAGGCCAATTATCAAATTATGTCCACTTGACATTACATCTACTTCTGGTGCTGATTTGCCTCTGAAAGAGACGAAGGCGGGCGGAAATGGTTAAAGAGCAATTAACGACTGTTTATTAGCTGGCAGTAACAATTACCAGGCTCTCTGTTTTCAAGTTCACCATGGCCCTGTTTAATTACTTTTCCGAGAATTTCGAAAAAAATAAAAAATCCATTAGGAAAGGTTGGACCGATTCCAAGAGGAATGTTGACTCTACTTTGGAAGGCCGGGTGGACCCTGACCATCACTCGCCTCTTAAGGACCGGTAGTCCGAGAGAGGGGATAAACCAGGCGATTCCTTGAAGGCCATTTGTCTATTGGCTGGGCACTTGCTCTGAATGCTTCAGATGAAACAGTTCTCTTTGTGTTTCAAAACTTCGGAAGTCAGTGTCCGGTGTGCTCGTGGGTTTTCATTCTTTGTGCTTGCCTATGTTGGCTTTCTGTGTGTTGCTTCGAGCTACTTTCTGCTTCAGCGTAGCTTCGGTGCTTTGTGGCGGTCTCTTCTTGTGATGAGGCTCGACTAACTGCCTGCTTCTTTTAGGATTTGTTCAGCTTGTCGCTTCTGGCTTTGTCTTACTTACTGGTAGCTTGGAATGCCTAGATCATGGTCAATACTATTACTCACTTTATTACTTTTTGTTAAGCTTCAAACGCAACATTCCTTTCCTCTGGCTATGTCTATTAAAAAGTTGTTATCAAAGTTCACCGCAAAGTTTACGGCAATGTTTACCGCAAAGTTTACCTCAAAGTTCACCGCAAAGTTTACCGCTAAGTTTACCGAAAAGTTTACCGCAAAGTTTACCGCCAAGTTTACTCCAATGTTTACCGCAAAGTTTACCTCAAAGTTTGCCGCAATGTTTACCGAAAAATCGATATAATTAAATTTACTATATTATAACCATTACGTACTATGAGAAGAAGCTACGATTGAACATTTAGAACACTTGTCTTTTTCGCTCACATCTATGAGCGGAGAAAACTTATGTATTATAAAAGAATATATACAATTTACAACCTGGCAAAACGTTTTCTTTCAGTTATTAACCTGATCCACTCTCATTCTTCTGTCTATTTAACTTTTTATACAACTATTAAAAAATTTTGTACGCTAGAAATAGTTAATTCAATTGGCATACTTCTATTAGCTGCATGACGATCAATTTAAAAATGGTTAAATAGTCATACATTTAGACGCTTTAACCCACGTTTCACAAATATTATAAACAGCGGTAATTTATTTTCACTTCTATACAACTTTCTACGCTCGAGATAGTTTAGTCAATTAGAATACTTTTATTAGCTGCATGACAAAAACTTTTGAAAAAAATTCAATAAGCATACTTTTTTAGCTACTTAGAATTCTCTTTTATTTTAAGAGTGTAAAGCTGCATTTCACTTTCGACTTTAAAAATAAAATATTTGAATTAGAATACTTGAGAACAATCAGCCAATTGGCATACTTCTATTCGCTGCATGACAAAAACTTTTGAAAAGAATTCAAAGAGCATACGTTCTTTAGCTGCTTGACATTATTCATTTTAGAAGTATCAAAGTATATTTCACTATCCGCTTTAAAAATAAGATATTAAATTTAAAATACTTGAGAATGATTCGTCAATGAGCATACTTTTATTAGCTGCATGCCGATCGATTTGAAAATGATTAAATTAGCATACATTTAGCTGTTTGAATTCATGTTTCTTAAATATTGGGAAAAGCGATAATTCATTTTCACAACTACACAATTTTGTACGCTCGAAATAGTTTGGCTAGTGAGCATACTTTTATTAGCTGCATGGCAGAAAATTTTTAAAAGAATTGAATCAGCATACTTTTTTAGCTGCTTTAAACTCTGTTGTATGATAATTTAGAATACTTGAGAATAAAGAGTCAATGAGCATACTTTTATAAGCTGCATGGCGATCGATTTGAAAATGATTCAATTAGCATCAATTTAGCTGTTTGAATCCATGTTTCTTAAATATTGGGGAAAGCGATAATTCATTCTCACAAGTACACAATTTTGTACGCTCGAAATAGTTTGGCCAATTAGCATACTTTTATTAGCTTCATGGCAAAAACTTTTTAAAAGAATTGAATTAGCATACTTTTTTAGCTGCTTTAAACTCTGTTGTGTGTAAATTTAGAATACTTGAGAATAAAGAGTCAATGAGCATACGTTTATTAGCTGCATGGCGATCATTTTAAAAATGATTAAATCAGCTTACATTTAGCTGCTTGAATCCATGTTTCTCAAATAGTGTGAAAAGCGATAATTCATTTTTACTACTATACAATTTTGTACGCTAGAAATATTTCAGCCAATTGGCATAAAAGTATTAGCTGCATGACGATCAATTTGAAAATTGTTAAATTGGCATACATTAAGGTGCTTGAATCCATGTTTCTCTAATATTGTGGAAACCGATTATTTATTTTCATTACTATAAAATTTTGTACGCTCGAAAGGTTTTAGTCAAATAGCATACTTTCATTATCTGCTTGACAAAAACTTTTCAAAGGAATTCAATAAGCGTATTTTTTCAGCTACTTAACATTCTCTTTTATTTTTAAAGAATCAAATTGTATTCTACTTTCCACCTTAAAAATAAAATATTTGATTTTGAATACTTAAGAACGTTGATTCAACTATCATACTTTTATTAGATGAATCACGACCAATTTAAAAAAGAATTCAGTTAGCATACTTTTTAGCTGCTTAAATCTACGCTTCTTAAATATTATAAAAAGCGGTAATTTATTTTCACTACTATACAATTTTGTACGCTCAAAACATTTTAATCAATTAGAATACTTAATCAGCTGTATGACAAAAACTTCTGAAAAAAATTCAAAAAGCATACTTTTCTTAGCTGCTTAAAATTTTCTTTTATTTTGAAAGTTTTAAATTGTACTTCACTTTCCACTTTCAAAATCAGATATCAAATTTAGAATACTTGAAAATGACTAGTCAATTAGGATACTTTTATTAGCTGCATGACGATCAATTTGAAAATGGTTAAAGTAGCATACATTTAACTGCTTAAATCCAAGTTTCTTGAATATAATAAAAAGCAGTAATTTATTTTTACTACTATACAATTTTGTATGATGGAAATGGTTTTGTCAATTAGCATACTTTTATTATCTGCATGACAAAAACTTTTGAAAAGATTTGAATAAGCATACTTTTTTAGATGCTTGAAACTTATTTGTATGTGGATAGTATAAAATAGTATTTCCCATTGTGATCTGAAAATGAAATATTTCATTTAGAATTCTTGAAAATGACCAGTCGATTAGCACAATTTTATTAGCTGCATGACGAACAATTTCAAAAAAATTCAATTAGCATACTGTTTATTTGCTTGAATCAACGTTTCTTAAATATTATAGAAAGCGGTTGTTTATTTTCACTACTATATAATTTTTCACGCTCAAAATCGTTCAGTCAATCGAAATACTCTTATTAGCTGCCTGACAAAAACTTTGGAAAAGAATTTAATTAGCATAATCCTTTTTAGATGCTTGGAATTTTCTTTCATTTTTATAGTGTCGAATTTTATTTCACTTTACACTTTAAGAATATGATATTAAATTTAGAATAATCGAGAATGAACAGTGAATGAGCATACTTTTAATAGCTGCATGACGATAAATTTGAAAATGATTGAATTAGCATACATTTAGCTGCTTAAATCCATGTTTCTCAAATATTGTGAAAAGCGATAATTCACTTTTACTACTACACAATTTTGTACGCTGGAAATAGTTTAGTTAATTAGCATGCTCTTACTCGCAGCATGACAAAAACTTTTGAAGAGAATTCAATAAGCACACTTTTTTTAGCAAGTTCAAATAATCTTTTATTTTTAAAGAATCCATTTGTATTTTACTTTCTACTCTGAAAATAACATACTCGATTTAGAATACTTGAGAATGATCAGTCAGTGAGCCTACTTTTTTTAGCTGCATGACGAGTAATTTAAAAAGATACTTTTCAGCTACTTAAATCGATGTTTCTTAAATATTTTAAAAAGCTAGAAATAGTTTAGTCAATTGACATACTTTTATTAGCTACATGCCGATCAATTTCAAAATGGTTAAATTAACATAAATTTAGCTGCTTGGTTCTATGTTTTCCAAATATTATAAAAAGCTATAATTTATTTTTACTGCTAAACAATTTTATACGCTCGAAATAGTTTTTTCAATTATCATACTTTTATTATCTGCATTAAAAAAACTTTTGAAAAGAATTCAATAAGCGTACTTTTGTTAGCTACTTGAAATTCTGTTTTATATCTAAAGTATCAAATTCTATTTTGCTTTTCACATTAAAAATAAAATATTCGATGTAGAATACTTGAGAACGTTGCGTCAATTAGCATACTCTTATTAGCTGCATGACAAAAACTTTTAAAAAGAATCCAATAAGCATACTTATTTAGCTACTTAAAATTCACTTTTATTTTGAAAGTATAAAGTTGTATTTGACTTTCGATTTTAAAAACTAAATATTTGAATTAGAATACTTGAGAACAATCAGCTAATTAGCATACTTTTATTAGCTGCATGACGATCAATCAAAAAAGAATTCAATCAACATACTTTTTAGCTGCTTGAATCCACGTTTCTTAAATATTATAAAAGCAGTATTTTATTTTCACTGCTCAATAATTTTGCTTGCTCGAAATAGTTTAGTCAATAACAATACTTTTATTAGCTGCATGACATAAACTTTAAAAAAGAATTCAATTACCATACTTTTTTAGCTGCTTGAAATTTTTTTTTATTTTAAAAGTATCAAATTGTATTTCACTATCCACTTTAAAAATAAGATATTAAATTTGAAATACTTGAGAATGACCAGTCAATGAGCCTACTTTTATTAGCTGTACGACGATTAATATAAAAAGAATTCAATCGGCATACTTTTTGCTACTTGAATCCGCGCTTCTTGAATATTATAAAAAGTGGTAATTCATTTTCACTACTATACAATTTTTTACGCTCGAGGTAGTTTAGTCAATTCGCACACTTTTATTATCTGCTTCAAATTCTGTTGTATTTTAATACTATAAAATAGCATTTCGCTTTCCGCTTTGATGTATAAAATATTTGATTTAGAATACTTGCCAATTATCAGTCAACTGACATACTTTTATTAGATGCATGACGATCAATTTAAAAAGAATTCAATTAACATACTTTGTAGGTACTTGAATCCTTTTTTTCTCTAAAAATATATTAAAAGGCGATAATCCATTTTTACTACTACACAATTTTGTACCCTTGAAATAGTTTAGTTAACTAGCATAATTTTATCATCTGCATAACAAAAACTTTTAAAAAGAATTCAATTAGCATAATTTTTTAGCTGATTGAAATTCTGTCGTATTTTGATAGTAAAAATAAGTACTTTGCTTTCTGCTTTAAAAATTGAATATTTTATTTAGAATACTTCACAATGATCAGTCAGTGAGCATACTTTTGTTAGCTGCATGACGATGAACTTGAAAATGATTGAATTAGCATATATTTAGCTACTTAAATCCATGTTCCTCAAATATTGTGAAAAGCGATAATTTATTTTTAATACTATACAATTTTGTAGGCTGAAAATAATTTATTCAATTAGCAAACTCTTATTAGTTGCATGACAAAAACTTTTGAAAAGAATTCAATAAGCATACTTTTTTGATCAACTTAAAAGACTCTTTTATTTTTAAAGAATCAAATTGTATTTCACTTTCCACGTTAAAAATAATCTAATTAATTTAGAATACTTAAAAATGACCAGTCAATGAGCATACTTTTATTAGCTGCATGACGACCAATTCAAAAGGAATTTAATTAGCATACTTTTTGGATGCTTGAATCCACGCTTCTGAAATATCATAAAAAGTGGTATTTCATTTTTACTACTATACAATTTTGTACGCTCGGAATAGTTTAGTCAGTTGGCATACTTTTGTTATCTGCATGACAAAGACTTTTGAAAAGAATTTATTTAGCATACCTTTTTAGCTGCTTGAAATTCTGTTGTATTTTGATAGTATAAAATAGTATTTAGATTTCTGCCTTAGAAATCAAATATTTGATTTAGGATACTTAAGAATGATTAGTCAACTAGCATACTTTTATCAGCTGCATGACAATCAATTTAAAAAGAATTTTATTAGCATAATTTGTAGCTGCTTGAATTTATGTTTTTCCAAAAACATTATAAAAAGCGACAATTTATTTTTGCTACTGTACAATTTCATACGCACGAAATAGTTTTGTCAATTAGCATACTTTTATTAGCTGCATGCCAAAAACTTTTAAAAAGAATTCAATTAGAATACTTTTTTAGCTACTTTAAATTCTCTTTTATTTTTAAATTATTGAATTGCATTTTACTTTCCACTTTAAAAATAAGATATTCGATTTAAATTACTTGTGAATGATCAGTCAATGAGCATACTTTCATTAGCTGCACACGGTGCTCCACAGCAGGTTGTAAATCGAACTAAAATGTCAACGGAAATGGTCTATGGGGTTCGATTCAATATTGTTTAGACAATATAATCACGTCGAAATTAAAATTCTTACCGGTCCTCTTCCCGATAAATCTTAAAAACAAGATTATGAAAAAATGTTTTTTTTTTTGTCTACGAATCATCAGATTTTCATTTTTAATTGTGTGTGCATGTATATATTTAAACAAAGTTTGTACAACTCTTAGCGTTTACCCCATTAACAACCACAAGGACGTCTTGGTACCTATAGTTCCATATATTTTTTCATTCTGAATTAACAACATAGCTTAACAAAGAAATTAATATATATTTTTTCCTTTATTAAAATATTCATATCAAAAATAAATCATATATTTCTAACTTTCTGATATTAAAATAAAATTATCGTACCATTGTAAATATTAACACAACTGCATTGAAATTAAAATTATAGTTTTCTAAACACGTAAATCATACGTAAAATAATACACATTAGTAATATATCTTACGCACACGTCGGAAATAAGCAGTACCATATCCAATATCGAATGATAAATATGTTGCTTGTGTTTACCGTTATTGGTATTTATATACACAGAATCTAAAGGTGCTGCAGTGAAGAGTGTAATAAAATTTTGATGCTCTTTCGCATTACGTATCGAAGTGTCTCACAGAACAGTTGATTAAATGAAGCTTTCAGTTCAGTCAGTTTATTAGAATAAATTCCTAGATTCATTTACAGCCTTATTAGCACAATGCCAACAAATAAGTGTAGCCATTAAGAGAATCGAAGTAAAGTTTGTGCTCCTTGTGGAAGAAAATTTTATTTTGGAAAACAGAAGGTAGAACATTTTGATATAAATACAAATTTTCTTGAAATTGTGAAAAAATTCCATCCTAAATCTGATTTATCTAATTCAAAGTTTCCTGTGAGTATTTGCGCTACTTTCCGATTGGCTTTAAAAGAAAAAGAAACAGACAAAAAAAGACTACAAGATGCTTAACGATCATGCCTAATTATGAAGATATTAAATTTTTTGCTAAGACACGAACACCTAATAATGTAGACAGAGCATGCAATTGCTATGTATGTTTAACAGCAAAGTCTGCTGTTCATAATAAAGTAATGAAAGTTAGAGGTCATAAACAAATACCAACGGTAGTAATTGATAAAAATAACGGTTTATACAGTGCTTCAAAATTAATGACACCGGAAAAGAGAGGAATAAACAAAAAAGTGAGCGGTGATGAAAATGTCATGAAAATTTGTAAAAGATGTGGGCAAACGTTAAAGAATTGCTCGAAACTATTATTGATAGGCGAAAACTTGTAGGTAATTGTCAAAAAAAATTAATGGCAGACGAAAAAGAAGGCTTTTCTTGAAGTATATATGTCGGTTTGGCCCGAAGATTCAAAGGGAGATATTATTGATCAAGTTAAAAAAAGAAGTTCATATGTAGATGAAGGATCGAGTAGTAAAACATTAAAGTTTACAAGAATAAAAAAATTATTTTTGCTGTGTATTGTTCTACAGGTCAAAGAAACCTATGAGAATGTTAAGTAAATTTTTGATTTAATGGATATAAATAAAATATCTTTTCGTTTTGTCTCAGACCTTAAACTTCGGCTTATTATAAATGGTCAACAACTAGCTACTGCAACCTATCCATGTCCCTATTATTTTATTTCCCTCACTGATCTAAGAACAAAATCAAATTCAAAAAGTGATAGTGATTCTTTTAATTTAAAGACTTTCCAAGATTTAAATAATCATTTTTAAAAATTTGAGTTGAAGATGGTTATGTTGAAGTTATTTAGCAGTGTGTAATTCCTGATCTGCACATTTTACAAGGATTTGTTAATAATTTATTTTGTGATGGGTTGGTTCAACGAGTGGGATTAGAAAAAGCATTAATTTGGCCTAAGAAGTTAAATCTTATGGCAAAAAACTATCATGGAAATTTGTTTGAAGGAAATGCTTGCAACACGTTGGTAAAAGAAGCAGACAAACTTTTAGATCCGTTAATTGACAAAAATATAGGTCAACTTGCAATGGTACCATGTTAGTGCATTCAAAGCTATGAACAAAGTAGTTGAAAATTGTTTTTCTACGACAACGGTTGATTTTTCTGCATTAAAAACTCAAATTGAGGACTTAAAGAAAGCTGTACTGAGTACTAATGTTAGTATAACTTTGAAGTTGCATATACTATTGGACTATCTTGTAGAATGTTTAAGTTATTTAAATGACAATGAAGGATTATGCTTATGGTCGGAACAGGCGGGTGAAAGCGTGCACCGCAAATTTGTGAAAATATGGAGCAAGTATAAAATAAATTGTATTGAAGATGTAAAGTATGGAGACAAACTAAGATTGGCAGTTGGTGAATTTCCATCCAGGCATATTCAAAAAGAAATCAATTCTGTATAAAGTTTGTGTTATAATGTTGCATTATTTTTCTTATTTTACGTTGTTAAATTTGTATTAAAAAAAAATATGGAACATGCACAGACAATTAAAATGTAAATCTGATGATTCGTAGATAATAAAAAAAACATTTTTTCATAATCTTGTTTTTAAGATTTATGGGGAAGGGGAGCAGTTAGGATTTCAATTTCAACGGGATTATATTGTCTGAACGATACTGAATCGAACCCCATAGACCATTTTCGTTGACATTTTTGTTCGATTTAAAACCAGCTGTGGAGCACCGTGTGCTAGCTCCAAAATTCCGCAAATGCCTGAAAAAGTTATATAACCACAAGTGAATAATCTAATCGTAAAAATACAATTATTAATTTGAAGTTTTGAAGATTTAAATATATGTATGTCATAAAGAATATAATAGATTTCTAAAGAATTTTTTTAATTTTTGCAGGACTCAAAAAAAACATTAGGATAACTTTGAATTATTTTGAACAATTTTTGAAAGTTTTTAAAAGTTCTAAAAAGATTCAAAATTGATTTAGAATTTGAATAGATATTTCAAGACGTTTAAAAAAATATAGATTCTTCAGGACTTTAAAATGAAATGTTGAATTGTTTCATAAGGTTCAAAATCCTATTCAACATCAAACACTCAAGTTATTGTATAGAATTCCTGAAAATAGAAACAAGAATCCAACGACCAAATTTGGACAACCAACCTACAATGTTCCTATTGATGTTTCATTTTGATAAATTAATTTTAACAAAATATTTAAAAAGATTTAAAATCATTACAAAAGGTTTTCGAATTTATGAAAAGATGATAAAGTAATTTTCGACTTTGAATGACTTCAACCAAAAAAAAATTTACATTTTTGAAGATTTGGAGCATAAAACTTAGAAGCTGCTTAAAAATTTTTAAAGGTTTTAAGAGAATACGAAAATGTTCTTGAGATTTTTGGGAAAATTTTTAATAATTTTTAATTTATTTTTCAAAATTTATTTTAAAAGAATATTTTTAAATATTTTTAAACATTCCAAGAGATTTCTAAAATTGTCAAAGAAAAAACAATCTGGAAGATTTTCAGGATTTTTTTTATTTTGCAGAATTTTTTTAAAATTTTAGGAAAAATTCTAATCATTTGAATACATATGTGGAAGTTTGAAAAAATTACAATAATAAGTTAAAATTTCAAAAGATTTTTAAAAACTTTCAATAAATTGTAGATTTTTGAAGATTTCGAATAAAAAATCTAGAAGCTGATTAAAAACTTTAAAAGGTTACAAGAATATAAAAAAATTTTCTTTAAATTCATGAGAAAATTGTTAATGATTTCAAACAGAACATAGATTTTTGAAGATTCCGAAATAAATTTGAAAGTTTTTTAAAGATTTTTAAAAATTTCAAGATTCAAAAATTAACTTTGAGAAAATATTTAAGTAGATTTCGAAAAATTCCAAAATATTTCTAAAATGGTCAGAAAATAATTTGTGAGATTTTAAGTCAATTTATCTAATTTCGCAGAACTTTTTCAAAATTTTAAATAAAATTTGAATCATTTGGAAATATATTTAGAAATATTTTAAAAATTGCAAAAATAATTTTTTGTAAGATTGTCAAAAGTTTCAAAATAATAAAAAAATTTTGAAATATTTTTTGGAATATTTAAAGTGATTTTTTATTTATAAATATTAATTCTAAGAGGTTATTTAAAAATATTTTAAAACATTACGAAAAATTTCCAAAATTATCAAAAACGAATCCGGAAAATTATGAAATTTAGACTATACTGTTATTTCTTTGATTTTATTGAGACTAGTGGATCGGTTTGAACACTTTTTAAGACAAAGGTAACTTTTAAAAAAAAACTTTTTTTTTTTGCTTATGGATCATATGTTTTTTAATCTGACACTTTCGAGGATAATTTGCATAATATAGTGTTACTAGGATACACCAGGTATCCAGATCTCATCTTCTTCGGGGAAGTTGAGTTCTTTTTCAGATTAAATGTATTCAGACAATCTTCTAGATGACTTTTTACTAAAAGGCATCTATCGGGTGCACCAGATATCCAGATCCTATTTCCTTCGTGGAAATTGAGTTTTTTTTTAGATTTAATGTATCCCGATGACCTTCAAAATGTCTTGACGTTAAAACGCATCAGTTAGGTGCACCAGGTATTCAGATCTTATCTCCTCCGGAGAAGTTAGGTTCTTTTTTTGATTAAATGTATCCTGGCAGTCCCCTATATGACTTGTCGTTAAATGGCATCAATCAGGGGCACCGATTTCCAGACCCCATTTCCTCTGTGGAAATTAGGTATTTTTTTTAGATTTAATGTATCCCGATCACCTCCCGGATGCCTTGTCGTTAAAACCCATTAATTGGGTGCAGCAGGTATCTAGATCCAATCTTCTCCGTGGAAGATGGGTTCTTTGTTAAGTTTTATGTAGCCTGATAACCTCCTGGACGACTCGCTGTTAAAAATTATCAATGGGGTTCACCAGGGATCCAGATCTCAGCTGCTCCAGGCAATTCGGGTTCTTGAGTATTCGGGTCCAGAAGTGGACCCTAAAGTAATTAAAAAGTCTGGGTCTGGAAAAAATCCTTGAGAATTCACCGGTCTTAGGAATAGATTTAGACCCTTAAGAAATTAAAGGGTCCGGGTGCGGATCCGAACCCGAACCGTAAAGGAGCCTTCCCTTACGAAAATTTATGTCAGGAAAAAAATGACAGGTCTATCATTTTTTGCT
>JAUELO010000336.1:1516487-1531134 GCA_032357855.1 Amphibolips quercusostensackenii
GGCATTCCAGAAAATAAAGTTGGCCGAGGGAGACGTGTCAAATCTTAGATCTGAACAACCATTAAACAAACGTCAAGTTAAGCAGGCGAATTATCAGGAACGAAACTAAATGTCGGTAACAGGCTGCGCTTGGGAAAGTTTTTTTTTGCAGTTTTGCTTCCCTTGGCCATTAATCCAGGCAAATGCGAGCGCCTCTGATAAAAATTCGGCTGCAGACGGTAGTGGGTAGATAGTGTGGTTATGCTATTATTTTATATTCAAATATCTAAAAATAATATAAATGTAAGTATGTAATAAAATAATGTGAAGTATTCAGTTGCATCAATAATTGATTTCTTCGAGTTATTTCAAGTACACACCCGTTATAGCACATGGAGTTTTGAATTATTAAAGTATTTTATTATTTATATTATATTATATATTCTATTATTCTTCTATTAGAATAATGAATTATTTTTATATTTTCGAATTTTAATTTATTAATAAGTTTCCTGAAGAGGAATTGATAATTTTTTAAAGCATAAATCTTTAGCGTAGTGCATTGAGTTTTTGCAAAATTTTACACATGGACTGTCCCGAAGAAAATTGTCTTGAGAAAGATTTCTGAAAACAGAGAGTATCAACTATTAGGTTTTTTTGCAAAGTGTTGTAACATTTTCTAACAGCCGTGTACTGTTTTATCGACGATGTTTACGCCTAGAATGTCGGGAGATGTAACTTTGTTTTACTTGCGTAAGGTTACACTTAAAGTAGTTCGCACTTCAGCTAATCTGACTGATCTTGATATTTTGTCTAAAATTGCTGCTAGATGTATTAGATATATATCTGAAACATCAGAAAAAAATGGAGAAACTTATTTTCTCGATTTTAGATTTACTTTCGAAGAAAAGGAAATAGTAAAATTTCATTCTACTTTTTTTATAACTTATTATTATCATTATTATTATCATTATTATTGGTTATAAGTACAAGAAACACAAGATATGGCATGCGCAGTAAGTTGATAAAGTGTACTTTGCAGCAAGTAATATAAATAAATCAAAAGTCAAGAAGGATCGGTTTTCAGTTGAGTAATATAATTAGAATTATATTTTAAGGCAGATCATATCAGGAAATATATTCTTGTGTTAAGATCACACAATCCTTATGATTTCCCATCTGTCCGATCCGGAATGTTTCATAAATAATTCCTTAACAAATTTTTTTCTCACATTTAAATTGAAAATTTAATGATTCTATTCTTTAATAAGGTAATTCAATTTTTTAATAAATTGTTTTGTGTCAATGTTAATTGCAGAAATTTGACTAAAATTCTTAAAAATCGTACAATATCAAACTAAATGATTTAATAGTTGAACAATGTCTAGCTTAAATATTATAATAAAATAAAAAATTTGCAATTGAAAATTATAATAAAATTGAATTAAATATTATAATAATATGTTCCAAAATATTTAATATTCAAAAATGAATTAAAAAATTAGAAAAATTTTGAATTAAGAGGCTCAGGTTTGTGCAATTTCCAAAATGGAATCATAGCGATCTTGATTTTTATTCCTTTATTTAGTTTTTCGTTTGCAATACAATACCTTAAAATTGTCGAATTTTTAGTTGAAAACATAACAAATTTAATTTTTTAAAAATTAAAAATAGTTTATTGGAATATTTAAAAAATGAATAATACTTCTAAGCGACGTTTTAAAAAGTAAACGACTTGAAATCAAAAAATTAAAAATTGTAATACTCAAATCTGAAATAGATCAAAACAAAATCGTTTAAAAAATTGTTTAACTTTTCTCTTTCATGAATTTTAATTTTTCCTATTAAAAATTACTTTATTTTGAGCTTTTTTCAAAATAATTCAATTTTAAAGCTTTATAATTATTAATTTTTCCATTTTGACCTGTGAAAATGACGGTGAATTAATTTTTGGATCTAAGAACTAATTTTTTCGGATCAATTTTCATGTTAGATTTTAATTTTTCATGTGAGAAAGAAAATTATGGTTCCAGAAACTGAGAAGCTTTGACTTTGAAAAAATCAATTAAGTTTCAAATTTTTTATTGTCAAATTTAAATCGCTTTGAATAGAAATTTATTCAAATAAAAAAGTTTGCAATTTTAAATTATCCAATTAAAAATTTTTTTCATGAAATTATAAAATTTTAATTACTGAAAATTTAAAATTATCGATTTTTCTAAATTCTGATTTATAATTATTTAATTTTAAACATTTTGAAATTGTTCTATTTTCAAAATTTTAATCTGAAATCGTTCAATTCCAAGATTCTTGAATTCAAAATAACAATTTCAATAAGTTTTTATTATGTAAAACTGTTAGGTTTGGAAAGCCTTCAACTCAAAATCGTTATTCACTTTTTTTTCAAATTTAAGGCTCTTTCAATTCGAAAATAATAATTCTTATTTCAAAAATTTAAGAATTTCTTAATATCTTAAGCTTTGTTTAATAATGGATTTTAGACTGCTTCTGTTTTAAATGAAAGGAAATAGAATTTCAGGGTCGTGAAAGTGAGCTGGCGTGCACGTGCATTTACTAATTGTTATCTTCTAGAGTTATCAACTTTAAACAATGTATTTATTTAAATACCTTAATTGTCGAAGGTGACTTTCTTCTTTTTGGCTTTTTTTCAATGAATGGTGTTTCAATAAAATTCCACACTCGATCTGGAAAAGTGGTTTACTTCCATGTACACTGCTATTTAGCTTTCATAGTAAAATAATGATCTACGTATAAATAATTTTTTTCCCAATTTGTGTAGGGAAAAAATATATATTAAAATTTTCATATCAGTCCTGCTATAAACACAATCTAATAATGAATGTGCAGTTTCGGGTGTCACAAGGCAGTGCCGTGAACAATAATGTTAAATCAAAATTACAGAACTTGTAAACACTACAAACCTATTTTTCAAAGATTTATCATAGTTAAACTTAAGCTTTGAATTAAAGCTTAAAAAAATTGCGATAATCACATGTCAATAATAATTTCTAAGGAAAGTTATTGAAGTTTAATAATGTTTAAATTAAGACCTGCCAAAACTACAAATTTAAATACTAGGTATCCTAAACTAAACATTTGTTTATTCATAGTCTTTGGAATGACAACAACTTATGTTTTCAAAGTTTTAGTTTTTTTGCTTATCAATTTAAGCTTTTTTTTAAATGGGCTTATCAGAATTCGTGAGAATAAAAAATTCCATGACTATTAAGGCTTTGAATTAAAAATTATAAAATTTGAATGATGGTTTAAAATATCTTATTTTGTAATATTTGGATGTCAAATTATTGTTCTTTAACGTTTTTACATAATAGCAAGTCGGCCTATTCAAAGCTTACAGTTTAAAAATAAACATCTAAAAATATGTACAATTCTTTTTTTCATTGATGTTTTCAATATGAAATTGGTCAAATTTTTAATCTATGACTTTAAATCTTAGCCTTACATTATTCTACCATTTAAGTATATAGTTTTAATTTATAATGTCAATACATATGAGGACTTTCTAAACAGACTGGCTCTAAATTGCAGAAATTTAAATTGTCTTAAATTTCATTTATAAAGCCATCGGATAGGTTCTTCTATTAAAAAGTAATTAACAATTTTCCAATAATTTTCTAAAAGTTTTATGAGACGGAATTTCGAATTGGTATGCCCGTTTTTTCTCACTATGTTTAAACGCACTGAAACGCGAGGATTCTTTTTGACTTTAATATATGCCTTTTCGTCATCAAAAAATGTAAAATAATATGAATTTAACGTGTCATTTTGTAAGACAATTTCGTGTTATAAATTTAAATTTTAGAACTCCTTTGAAAAACTGTTGTTGTTCTTAAATCTGAATTAACGGCAAGTGCGAAATTAAAATCAGTTAATCATAGATAAATTAACTGAATTGGTAAATAAAAACACTTTTTACCATAATTTTATTATTGACTATTCAAGTTGCAAGAAATAAATTAATGTAGCAGATATACTTAGCTGAAAAAAATATTTTATGTCAGAATGTGCTCAGCAAAGATATTACTTATATGAACTGAAGTACTTCGTAATTAAAACCACACTATTATTATTTGATAAAATATTTAAAATTTTCTGCATACATTAAACAAAGGTAAACAGTTCAAACTTTGGTAGAGTCCAAATATTTGATATTTTAATGATTTTTTACGCATAGAGAAAAACCATTAGACTTCCAATTCTAGAAGGATCACCGTCAAACAGCAAACTATTAGGTGTATCAAAATGAGTGAAAAACTCTCGAAAAAATCAAACTGTGAAACTAATTCTGGAAAAAACAACTTTCATTAAAAATTTTATTATTATACAGTAAAGTGTTTGTGAAAGAAATACGTTGTTAGATTAGACTAGTTTGCTACTTAACGTTGGTATAAACCAGGGGCATAGTGCGGAGAGTAGAGTCAGTGAGAGAGTTTGGCTAGTGGACCGAGGTGAGGCAGATGTGTCGAGGTCGAGGGTTTAATGTTTCACCGAGGTATTAGAGTGTGTTCATGTTCGTTGACTAATGAGTCATTTTGGCTAAGTGGTCGTATTTTGATTTCATGTTTAAGCTTGTAATGTTCAGGTAATCTTAACTACACATTATTATTAACTTTAAGTTTCTAGCTTGCTTGAAATAGTGCAATCCCACAACTTCTTAAAACTAGATTTCGTTAAAACTATTTAAAATTTATAAAAATTAAAAAGTGGGAGACAAAATTCATTTTCCCATTGTGAATTAGTGTTCCCGTGAGTGTAGTGAATGGGAATTAACTAAATATTTTAGTTTAGAATATGGACTAAAATGAAAAAGGGCGTGTTTCAGCGTGTGAATTCTGAACAATGCCACTCGTACTAGAGACAAAGGAACGTGTCTGAAAATTTTGTGCGCCATCGATCTTATATGCAACACGAGGCAGAGCACAGTGTTCCGTTGAATCAGAATTCAAAGCAAATCAATGCATCGTTTCAGCAGGGTGTTTCAAGCCAAACATCAGGAATCGAACAATTACTGTTCAGAGATGACACGACTTTTTTAAGAAAACATTAATTTAGTTAAAGCGTTCAGAATAGCGACGCCCCCACAGAAGATAATGCACTACAATGTACTTCCCGATTTGCCGAACAACGTCTCGAATTTTGATGGACTGAAAGGATCATTGGAGGATTCCGCATGGATCAAACAGCTCGAATCTTTTGCGATATTGCATCACTGGCTAGATGAGATGATCTTTTAATCAGCGAGAAACCAATCTTGTCAAAGCTGCAAAAGAGTGGTACCTTCCTAGGATAGATACGATTGAGGATTGGACGTCTTTCAAGACAGCTTTGAAAGCTGAATATAAAGTTGCAAAAACCTTGAAGCCAAAACGGAAGCAGATGATGCAGAGAACTCAACAGGACGGAAAAGACACTCGCGAACATTTTTTTAATAAAGCCAAATTATGCCTACAGATAGGCCTGGATATCGGCGAAATGTAAAATCGAATAGCAATAGATTTGTGGTCGAAGAATTTGTGTAATTCTGTGCTGAGTCGTTATTATTTTGATCTAGATAATCATTTCTACGATATAATCAAGTACGAGTAAACTGAAGCAGTGAGAAAGCAGCGAATTTCCTCAAGACGAGAAAGGACGTCATCAACCGAGAATAGAAAAAGAGAATCAATTTCGAAATCCAGCGGCGGAACGATCGGATCGTCACCGTTAATCGACGGTCAATAGTCAGGCCAGTATGTAAACAAACCGCGTGCATGCTTTCGATTTAATTTAGACGATCACCTCGCCAAAGAATGTACAGTCAAGCGCCAAATAAAATGTTTTAAATGTAACGAATTAGGACACCTTGTGAAAGAGTGCACGAAGCAAATGCGACTATACGATCACCTAGAATAATTAAAGTGAATTTGAAGATCGATAATTGTACTGCGGATAGTATTTGATATAAAACCATGCCGAATGACTTATCATGCTATAGTGTAATTGATGGCCGGTCGTTTACAGAACTACCTCACGTCGCTTTTTATAAAATTGGTGATACCTTAAAGTATTGCCATAAACATAATTTTCCATTTAGTCAAGAACCAATGATTGCCTCTGAGCTGGAAGAGTTTTGACCTAATTGAAATGAATTTGCGAACCCAATTTGTTCTATTTAAAAATGATTGTACTGCGGATAGTATTTGTTTTAGAACCGCGCTGGATGACTTATCACGCTATGATGTAATTATTGGCCGGTCATTCTTGAAGCTAACTTAAGTCGCTTTTTATAAAATCGGTGATACTTTAGAGTATTGTCATGAAAATAATTTTCCATTTTGTCAAGAACCAATGATTGCCACTGAGCTAAAAAATTTCGACCTAATGGGAATGAATCCGCGAATTCAACGAGTTCTAGTTAAAGATTTTGATTTAATTTCACCATACGAAAACGTGTGTGGTTCAGAATTTAAATCAAAAAAAGGAAGCGCATTTTATAGAACAATACTGTCAGTGAAAGAACTTCCCAAAATGGGACCTAGGTTATAATCAGTTTTAGAGTCAGAAATGCGCATGAAAGTCTTTCGTATGAATAAAGAAATGAGTTGGTTGCAATTTTAAATAATAAGAAGAGAGCTATTCCTGAAGACTTGTCTGAATAAAATCGCACAGATATAATTAAAATCAATATTAAATTAAAACCGGTAACTAAACCATATTCTTCTATATTGTTTAATACAAGCCTTTTAGAACGTCAATTTATGTGAAAATTAATTAGAGAATACAAAAGAGAAGGACTCGCGACGGAAACTAGTTCACTATTGCTAAGACCGTGCTTTTTAGTCACGTAAGCTGATGGTACACCGCGTCTTGTCGTTAATTATCGTCGACTATATCTGAACACGATTCAACCGAATTTCTTATTCCGAAATATTGATGACGAGTCAGAATAGTTACACATATCTACATTTTTGCGACTCTATACCTTGCACAAGGTTATTTACAAATTTTGCTAACTAAAAACGCTAAAGAAAAGACAGCTCTTATTACGCAAGATGAGACTGTTCAATTTAATAGATCGATGTTTAGATTAATAAATTCTGTTAATTCCTTATAATTTTCACATCAGAAAAAAAATCTCTTTCTTTCAACTTTGTTCAAACACTCAGAAAGCTATGTCTTTAAACTGGAGATAGTCTACGTCACATTTGCAATTTCACAACAAGAACTTCTTATTGTGTCAATAGAGTCAACAATCTCATACTATCGCGTTGTTATATTCAACTTTATATTTTTTACGTTCTTCATTGTAATAGCCTTTTTTAAATTGTATTGTACGGTTCTAAGTATATTTATTTATGCGTATCTAGCAGATAGCTGCTTTCTGCTATTGAATCAGGAAATGTCTCAACTAATCAAATTAATAATTTTCTCCCACTCTTTGGCGACTCACTTTTCGTTAATCGAATGTATAAAATTTCACTAGTAATCAGTTGAATGTTACAAATTTTGATCCAAACTACAAAAAAAAACAATGTGTGGCAGTGGGGTTACTTAGCTGAAGTGAAACTTTGATAAGTGAATTTAAAAATTTTTTTTGAGGAATCATAATGAGTTTTGAAAGACATAAATAATTAAATATTCAGGGCGTTTTCAAATTTTCTATTATTTATATTTACGAAAGGAAAAAGAAAAATGAAAATAAGAAGAGGAGAAATGGTAGAAATAAAAAGGGGAAAGGAGGAATGGAAAATGGGAAACATAAGAAAAAGAGACAGAGAGATTTCTCAATACAGACATTGACCGGTCGTGCAGTCGCTTGATTGCCCTTTTTCTCAATTTACTTTCGTCCCAATATGAGTTTCACTTTTAAAAAATGAAAAACTAAGACATACTTTTTTAAGCTCTTAAGTTGATACTTGCTTCCCTCGAACATGATTAAGAAAAAATATATTTTTTTAAGTTTTTTTATTCATTTCTGACACAATATAAAACATTCTTCTCTCGTGACATTTTCTCGTGCGTCGAATTATTATTCACCGACAGCCTTATTAACAATATATTTTTCATGAATCTCTGCACCTCTACCAGTCAAACTCTTTAAGTTATCAAAGAGTGTGCTTTCGCGATAATACTCAGTTTTTTAAAACTATTTAACTTACTGCCTATTGTATAATAAAATAGCAAGAAGAACACCTCTAAATTTTTTTAACACATTGGAGCTGACGCTTTATTGTTTTATTTTCGAAAGTTCAGATTTTAAATTTTAAAAAAAGCTGCTCGAAAGGCCACTGAACAGTATACTTCATTTAGATCAAACCATTATCGTCTTAAAAACGTCCCAAGACAGCATTAGGATGTCTAAGATACGGAGCAATACTTATTTTTCAAATAGAAGTGTGTGTACAGAGGAAACAACTGTTTACACTGGAACCTGGTTTTGTGCACAGTTTTGGACATTGGCCTTAGTGGCTCTTGACATAAATTTAGGGACTCCAAACGTAAACAGTCAGAGCTGCATAAATGTTTTCTGTTAGATTTGGACGCATGAGCGCAATCTCTTGCAACTTATGCGCTGAGAATGCAACCCTGATACTGTTTATCACACTTGAGTGAGCACCACCTCTTACTCAGTCCAGCGGTCGCCGCATCATCAAAATGCAGAAAACCTCGATTTTAGGAAAGCACAAATCCAGTTCACGAAAATTCAGGTTCTAGTGTACTTTAATAGGTTCTGCGTAAGATGAAATTTTCGAATGTTAAAGTTATTTGAGTTTAGCAATTAAAAATTGCACCCTACTCTAAAATTAATAAACTAAGAAGTTTTTCGATCTGCGTACACGCTCATATTTACCAATCCGAATACTGCTTAGTATCTAACAAATATATCAATCTAGTATTTATTTTGTGAAATGAAGTAATTAAATTTGTTTTTTAGAGCTTGAGTTCAACAGTCTCAAAAAACGTTAAAATATCACGTTTTTCAATATTGTTAATCCATGGAATATAATTATTACTTATTACTAGTGATGTGCAAAATGTCGGGTAGAGTTGAATTAGAAATTTTTTGTAAATTTCCATAACCTTTTGTTAATTTATGGTTGGTTACGATAAAAATGTGACCTATTTAGTATGATGAACTGACAAAAATTGACTTATTTGTCATCCAATATGTATTTTAGTAATTTTTAATAAGAGTAAGAATATTCAAAGAAATTTAAGAAAATTTGAAGAATTGCTTGACAATTCCAGATGAGATCAAAAGCCCTCAGGATAAATTTAACAAATACTTTTAAAAATGTTAAAAGTCCATTGTATTTGGCAGAATTTAGTAAATTTAGAAGAATTTAAACGAAACTAATAGAATTTACAGTAAATAAATAGAAATTCAGATAAAATTCTGAATAAATAAAAATAAAATGCTAAAAATTTGTAACAATCTATCATAAAATCCCGTTTAATTAAATGGAATTTGATGATATTTCACAAAATCTAGGAAAATATCTTTAAGTATCTTGGCAGCTATTAAAATTTCTCTGAGTATTTCGAATCAGCGTTTTTCTGTGCGTTTTCTGGAGATTAAACCGTCTCTATACATTATTGAAGATTTGTATTGGCTGAAAAGTAGAAGATACTAGATTTTCAATGGGACCATGTTTTTTAACAAACAATTAATTTTTAACCTGTACAATTAAAAAAACATTATTTATTGATAAAGTCTTTCACAGTCAAATAATGTTGAATTTAAACAGTTTTAGTTTTTAAATATTTATTGAGAAATTTTTAATATTTGCACATCTTTTATTCACAATTATTAAATTAGAAATTGTTAAATTTTAAAAGAATCTGTAATAATTAGGAAAAATAGGGTATTAAATATCTAATTTTATATTGGTAATATTTAAATTTTGTACAATATTTTTTTATTATAAGTCATCCAATATCTTATAATAAATGACTGTTAGTACTAAAATTCCAATACGCGTAGCCACGGACCTTTTGAAAAGGCAGAAGGGGACTTTTTCCTTTGTTTTTACTAATATAGAATTAAACTTACTTCTTATTAATTAAAGATTAAAAGATTTTATTTATATGTAACGAATTTCTGACTTGATAAATATATAATTATGTAGTCGTATATCTCGGAAACCCTGGATGAAATCTATATTTCTAGAAAGTATACAGAAAATACGGTTTTATTTCAATATTTACTACGATTACTTTAGTATGAAGTCTAATATTTTTTTATAATATTATTATCTCAGTTTTTTTTTTTTTTATTAAGAAATATTTCCAGGTCAAAATTTCAAACCTAAATTGAAATTTTGAGAAATTACTCATTTTTCAATTCATTGAAACAACAAGAAGCGTAATTGTATACGTGCGCAGCCCGACTGTAATATTGCGAAACTTGTAAATCGGCTACGTCACACTAAAGTTAAAAAAAAATTATTTGCTCAACAAATCTATTTTGCTTTAGTCTATTTGAATTGAAAATAATTCTACGGAAAAACTACGAAATTCACTGAAGCACAACAATACACATGATATGGAAATCTCCAAATTAGTCATTGCTCAAAAAAGAAATATTCAAAAATGTAGAAATTTCAAAAAAGTAGCCTTTAATATTAAATAACTTAAAATATAAAACCTTAAAAATTAGAAGATCTCTGAAAGAGAGACATGTTCGTTTCTTTCAAATTGAAAACCATGAAAAATTACAAAAAAACTTTCTTTGAAAGCTTTTTATCCTGAAAAATTTAACTTTGAAGCATTATTTTACGTTTGAGAAATATTACTATTCAGACTTTTATCACTTACTTCTACGCTTACAATACTTTTTCCGAAAACTCGTATGCATGTCCCATGTGGTATCCTTCCGAACGACTGTCATTTACACCTAACCTAGCCTAGCATTATTTTATTGAAACTGTAAGTATATCCTTACAGAGTCATAATTTATTGCAGAAAAGTAATTTTTTTGTTTAGAACGATTCAGACGGCCCTGAATGTTTACGTTTCGAATCCGCAGATTTCGTAACAATGCTTGCAGGCACCCTCGGACATGGTTACACTAACAAAGCGCGATTTTTTAACTGTGCATGTATCAAAATGCATTATTATTGATGGTATATGATGCAAATTTATTGATTTCGAATCGACCCGCGCTTTTCAGGCACATGCGTAGTTGGAAAGGTTGCTAAAGAGCAAGCCCAGCGATACAAGGCCAGGCAGCCACTGAACGTATAATGCCAAATATCAACTGCGTAATTGCGGTAGAGGTGGGGGCCCCTTCACGGTTAAATGATGCGAGCAGGAACGTTCCGAAGACGAGAAAACAAAACGGAAGTCTACTGCATTTTAAAATTTTTGATTAATCCTTAAAACTTAATTAATAAGAATTTGCTAATTTTTCTTGTAAAATTTTACTGCATAACTATAAAAAATCTCACCGCTGCGCGAGCACATTCTCATCGCGAGCTGCGCGCGCGGCTCGCAAGTCTCAGCGCACCTAGAGCGCACGCGTTTTAGATCTCGCGCTTCGCGCTCGTATATTTTTTTTTGCACTGGGAATGCTTTAATGAAACTTGATTTAAAACATCTCTTTCAGATCCCAGTATATATATGCATCTTTATACTTCATATTTTCTACGTAATTAAGTACACTTAAAGATGTTGAAGAATGAATTGATTAAAGCTCTATAGGCTTTGATGTACACAATCTCATCGTGAAGCTCGCACTACGCGCTCGATTTTTTTCTGAAAAACCTCAACATAAAAAGCTACAATTGGATTTTTGTCATCATATTCTTTTTTATGAATAAAACAAAATATCCTACAAGTCTTCTTTCAGACTTTTTAGGTATCAGGCGTCTTTTAGCGTAATATTGGAATTTCGATTTTTGCATATGAATTTCGGTGATTAAGTTAAAAACGAGGATTTCTGTCAAAAAATATTTCGAAGAAATTTCGGAGAAATTTTTAAACGCTGAAATCAATATTTCGCGTCGTGTGGCTAAAAATTTGAATTTTCGACTTTTTTAAAGTATTTTCGATGAATAAAATAAAACTGGAAAGTCATATCAAAAAATTATTTGAATAAATTTTGTAGAGCTTTTTAAAAGCTGCACAGCCTTCTGAAATTTTTTTTCTTATCTCGCGCCGTTTGGTTCGGAATTTAAATTTTCCATATTCTCTTTAGTACTATTGATAAATAAAATGAATGTGACCAGCCTTATCAAAAAATAGTTCGAAGAAATTTTGTAGGACTTTTAAAGGCTATAATTACTTTTCAAGACTGTTTCTTGTATGTCGCATCGTTTGAATCAACATTTGAGTATTAAACTTTTCCATAGTATTCAAAAATAAATGAAATCAAAATAAAGAGCACTATCAAACAATGTTTAAATTAAATTTTGTGAGTCTTTTAAAAAGCTACAATTGCTCTTCAAGCCTTTTTCTCGGATCTCACGACATTCAGCTTGAAATTTGAATTTTCTTTTTATTTCATGATATTTTGGATAAATAAAACCAAATTGATAAGTCCCATTGAAAAATAGTTTAAAAAATTTTTCTGAACTTTTCAAAAGCTGCAATTACTCATTGAAACTTGTTCATTTCCGATGCATGAAAAATCGAGTCCTATCAAAAAATGGTTTGAACAAAAATTGTAGATATTTTGAAGGACTTCAATTTCTCTTTTATACTTTATTCACGTATCTGGCTTGGTTTGGCTTAAAAACGAAATATTAGATTTTTGGATAGCATTTTCGATTGATAAAACCATAACTGTTGGTGAAGGAATACTGGTTACAAACTTATTCATTCTTTTAGGACCCAGAAAAAGTGTGCTAAGGCTTAATTTAATCCGTTTTTTTTTCAGAGTTATCGTGTTTACAGATAGACGGACAGGCAGACAGACGGACACCATCTCCAAAACTTTATTTTCATTTTCAGGGGGTCCTGAAACGTAGGGATCTGTTAAAGACTGCGATGTGAATTTCCGGACAATTCTAATACTTTCTTAATCATCAATAATGGGAATCTAAAAAGTGGTCTAAAAATGTTCAAAATGTACTCACTTTTTGAATTTTTATCTAAAATAACTGGCCGACGAAATTGTTCTTTTCATTTAGGCTTTAAACAAATATGCCAAATCTCAATCCAATGAGATCATTTTTTCGAAAGTTATCATGCCTACAGACTGCAGACTACAGACATTTTTTTAATTCTTAATGTTGTCTTTTTACAAATAAAGCAAAAACTACGGGGTTTATTAAAAAGTGAATAATAAAAAATTTGTAGATCTTTTTTGTTTGAATAGTTTATATGTTATAATTTTTTTTTTTTGCTTGGCATAATTTGACCGTAAAATGGAATTTTTGATTTTTCATTACTTTTTGTGCAATCAAACATTTTGATTTTTGATTTTTTTTCAAATTTGAAAATTGGTTAAAATAATCTTGTACGTCTTTCAAAAAGCAATGTTTTTCTTTTTGTAAAGTTTTGCATGTCGCGCTTTGTTTGGCTTAAAATTTGCTTTTTCTTTTGTTTCTTTGAATTTTAAAAATACTCGAACTACTATAATTTTCTTTTTATCAAAACGAGTCATCTGGGTGAATTGTTCATATTTGTGAGTATTATTTATAATTGTACATAGAATTTCAAAAATTCAAAAAGGGTTCTCAAAAATATTCAAAATGTGCTCACTCTTTGAATTTTCATCCAAAATAGCTAGGTAACGAACTTTTTCTTGCCTTTAAGACCCAGAAAAAGTGTGCCGAACCTTGATTTGATCCGTTCATTTTCTCCAGAGTTATTTTGTTTACGCACGGACGAACGGACGAACGGACGGAGATACAGACAAGCGCTATCGCAATAACTCGATTTTCGTTTTTAGGGGGTTTTGAAACGTGGAGATCTGTTTAAGAAATGTGGTGTGAATTTTCGGACAATTCTTATACTTTCTCCATCATGAATGATAAGAATGTGAAAAAGTAACAAATAGAAACTAATGGTTTGACACGCTTAATCTATTTCATCTTTCTCATTCACGTTAAAAGTAATTCCTCAGATTTCTGATTTTATATCGATACGAATCGACAAGGAGAATTCTTCAATTTTTCAATGATTGAAATTACCAAAGAAGTAGTAAACATTGTGACTTAATGACTTTAGGAGGTAAAATGCACTTGTTTTTTTTATTATTCCAATCGAAAAATTGGACAATCTCACTTTTTTATCAGTAAAACATTTTATTTATAGATTAATTGGTAAAATTTTCAGTAATTAAAAATTAGTGAGTAATTAATAAAGCTGAAACGAAAAAGGGTGGTCTTGCAATATTCAAACTGGGGCTCAAGGTACAAAGTGTACATTTATTATTTAAACTAACTTACTTCAATAAGCAGTTTTTCAGTATTTGTATAAATAACTAGGCATACATTGTACCCGCGAAATTGCATAAAATCTTATATTTTCTTTAACGCTAGGGAACTTATCACACATTCTTGAAATTTTAGAATTCAACTAGCGATCCCGACCATTTTGTTTAAAACCTGGAAAAAAAACTTACATAAAGTAAAGTCTCCACATTCAACAGCAAAGATACCCCTGTTTCGCTTAGCCAGTCATTTGATTGATGAAAGGT
>JAUELO010000336.1:1547865-1562053 GCA_032357855.1 Amphibolips quercusostensackenii
CAGTCTTTTCCATATTCAGGCCGATAGTGTCGTTCTCTTCCATACATGTATAGTGATACACTGTCATGGCAATGGAAACACCACAGTTGGTAAAACATCAATGCGCGAAGGTTCACTTCCATGCTAATTCATTCACAGTCATTTCCAAACTCACTGTCAATAAATGTGATCGCTCCTTCACCGCGAGAGTGTGAAGATAATGGTTCATGTCCGTGCAAATATGCTACCAGTCATGTAGCTATTTCTAGCGAATAATGTCACCACCATCAAGTCAGTCAAATAACCGAGAAATTTATTGACAAACATGATGAATGCAGACATCAGATTGGCGTGCAGTCATACTATTGTGCGAGTCAGTGCAGAGAAAGTGGATGGTAAATATAATATTATCAAAGCAAAAATAATACCTTGTAAAGGTGAAATATTATTAGTGTATATGGTCTATATCTAATGAAAAAAACGATCATCGACAAGTTTGTGAAACTCATCGCTGCTTTTGAAAAAGCACTGGCAGTTCGCAGATTTGTAGCCAGCAAAGGGTTCAAAACTAAAAAAAAAAAATGCCGAGAAAACACTTGCTCCGACCTGCGGGAAGAGGCCAAAAGATCTCACGTTGAGCCCTCCTGAGTTTGCTTCGCCGAGGCCCATGAGTAAGTGGCTGAGGACACTTTTAGCGATAGTAACGACAACAACTCTTTAAAAGAATAAGGAAGGTGTGCCTGTACCCGCACCCAAAGCAAAGAAGGAAAAGAAGAGTAAGCCAAAGTGAGCTAGACTTGAGGCGATTTCAATTAAAGCGGCTAAGGCTTCTAGTTACGCAGAGGTCCTTGAGCACCTTAAGCGAAAAGTAAAACCTGTCACCCTTTGTATAAAAATTAGGGATGTCAGAGAAACCAAAAATGTAGAGGTCCTTATGAAAGTGGGAGCAGCAGCGGATGGCAGATCGAAGCTGACCGCTGCCATTATAAATGTTGCTAGCGAGGGTGGCAGTGTGAGGGAGCTTGTTCCTCACACTGAGGTCCAAATTCTAAACCTCGACACGAAAAACGACGTCAAGTAAGTTTAAGCTGCCACCAGAAGTCATTTTTGTGAGCAGCTAGTAGGGGAAAAGCGGGTCATTCTCACGAAAAAGGCCTGCAGAGGAACGCTGAAGGCATTTGTGGGATTGACCAAAAAACTCGCGTAAAGATTAGTGTACGCAGGATACCTAGAGGTAGGCTGGGTCTCCTGTAGCGCATGTCGCAATTTAAAGGTGATACGGTGCTAGAGGTGCTTGGGCTTTGGCCACATTGTAGCAGGCTGCTTAGGTCCACATCAGAAAAAGGGTGTTAGAAATATGCCAAAGAGGGCTATAGGGCTGCGGCGTGTAAAAACGCACTGCAGTGCTACCTCTGTGCCACAAAAGGGGGAAAGCTTTCGATAGACTATCAACTAGGGACAATGAGGTGCTTGGCGTTCAGATAGACAGCCTGGTTGAAAAAGCCTCTAGGACGAGCAACCTAACATCGTAGCCGGACAGGTCAGAAAAGAAGCCCAGAAGTCTGGAAGAAGTCCGAGTTGGTACAAATGACGAACGTCAAGGCACGGTGGAAGGGGCGTACTTCTATTTTCCTAAAGTAATGCGAAAACGGTTTCGGGAACATGGGTTGTCAATAAAGGGTGGTGTTTTCAGTAGGTCGTTGATAGCATTATTATGATGATAAAATTAAGATCTTGGTGTATATTAACATGAGCATGCTATCACCATCCTCACACTACCAAAAGTGCGGATCATTCTTGGTGTGTTATAAGAACATTATGCACGAGACCTCGTTACAATAATCGTCATCAACGGTGAACCTACAACTAAGCAAAGTTAATTGATGAAGGAACAAGTGCATATTGTGTAGAAAAACTGTGCGAAAGGAATTGCAATGTATACCACGACTGTCAATAAATTAGAAAGGATAGTGTCTACTATCTTTCATGCATTGTCGCCAACCTGATTTACAAGAGTGTTCTTTCCTTCCTCGATAACGCCCAAGTGTTATGTATTCTATATGTGAGCCGAGCGTTACGTGAACATGAAGCTTTAAAAATCTGGAATGTGCTTAATGCGTATTATCTGAAGATCGGTAAGGCTTATACTGATGTAAATAACTTTAAATAAAAAAATTAAGAGATATAAGTCACCACGGCCTTGAAATTATGGTGTGCCAACAACGCATGATACCCTATATTGACTGGACTAAAGGAGTTTAAAAAAGGAATACTCTGGATGGACCTGACACTCTATAGTAAAATTAAATGTAAATATCAACAAACTCAATCTCGTGAAGGGTAGCTCAAACATTGATCTTCTTTTAAAAATCAAAAGAAAATAAGCATGTGTCAACGTGCAAAATATGACAGACAACGAGAAATCAGTACAATCCTGTACGAGTGACTAGCTACGAGCAGTACAAGGATGAATTAAACTTTTCTAGAATAAATTTTTTTAGATGCTATGGAAAATGTATCTAAATTTTAAGCACAAAATGGCATCTCAGTGATTATTCATTGTTTGATTAGAAAAAGCCAAAAGTTGACAGTCGTTTCCCTTTATCTCACTTCACACGTGAGGGAAACTCATGTGAAACTTCACCGTATTGAAGGGGAATTTTTGAATAAGGACAGCAGTGATAAAGAAGAAGACAATCAACAGGACAGCAGACGCAAGTCTTTTTACTTCCACTATGTATGGGTCAAAGATCTTTCTCGATTATTTAGCCGCCAATTATTGAAACATAATAAAAGGAAACATATCTGCAAACAATGTTTGCACTACTTATTAAAAATAAAAAGGGTAGTAGCTTTTAGCGAAGATCGTATAAAAGCGAATGATTGTAAAATAGTACGACTCAAACTGGGTAGATACATAATTGAATTAAAAAATTTCAAATATGGATAAAAAGTACCTTCCAGAGAAAATTCCGCTTCATTAACTCATTTAGATGGATGGCATCGTCCTTGAAAGAGTGTACATCGTATTTCACCAAGTATAAAATTGTGAGTGCAATGTTTTCTGGAATCAGGAGTGATTAATGTTAAAACTCTCGGCGGATACGTGAAACTATTAATGAAGACGTGTTGTTATTGGCTTAAAAATTTCCAAGAACAGTGTCTCGTGGCATACGATCTCGATCCAGCTCATTACAATACGAGACTTAGCTTCACATGGGTCTACATGCTCAAATATATAGGGATGAAATTAGAACATATTACTGACGTTAGTATGATAAAATAATAACTAAAATTGCTATAAAGGGTAGAGTTAGGCAATGCCTCAACTGAAACACTATTTTTAACAACAAATATGTAATAGCTTTCTAGCTTCACATAAGACTCCATGCTCAAATATATAGGGATGAAATAAGAACATATCACTGACGTTAGTATAATATTAATAATTAAAATTGCTAAATAGGGTGGAGTAAGGCAATGTTCCAACTGATACACTATTTTTAACAACAAATATGTAATAGCTTTTTTAAAAAAAAAATGAGGTCATATATTATTGTATATTACGGTGCAAACAACCTTCATAGTTGGGCATAATATTCCCAATGATTCTTCCACTAGTCTCTTTACAGAAGTTGATTTGCACTATCCACCTTACCTTCACGATGAGTATATTGATTTACGTTCTGCCCAGAACACTTGAAACTACTGGGTTTTTACCAGATAAAGCTTCTAATTACCCTCTTACTAAAACAGAAGTACATTCTCCATTACCGATCTCTTAAACATGCTCTTGCAAACAGTCTTGTAATAATTAAAATTTATGAAGTACTAGAATTTAATCAGTCAGCATGACTCAAGAGTTGCATAGATTTCAATACTGAAATGCGAGCACTAGCTAGAAACTAATTTAAAAAAAAGTGATGCAGTTTACCGGGAGGGTTAAGGAAGAGACAAGCTTTGTTTAATGAGCCAACTTATGTAGGTCTGACAGGGCTGAATGTGTCCAAAATCCTAATTCATGATCTTCACGACGGTTACATGCGTAACAAATATCGTAACATTTGCAAAATGTTGTACACTGACACGAACCATTAGGTATATGAAGTGAAGTGTCAGGACATTTATGCCGACAAAAAGGAAGATTCGGAAAAGAATATTCAATAATTTGACACATCAGATAACATTCGAGTCAATGTTTTCTGCATGATGTTTTAAGTGGTAATAACGAAGGTTTGCTACGTTTTTTGCTAGAAGATTAGTTTAAAATTGTAAATAATTGTAAACAGTACGTATAAGGGTTATGTTGCATAAAAACATGGTATATGTATATTAATTTATTTTTTTTTAACAAAAACCTTACATCTAGTTCGTACAAGTGTAGAGTTAGTATTATAAATCTTATAATTTAGTTTAGCATTTATCGTCAATACAACATTGATTCATCGTTGGTTTAACATTGCATAGAATTGATTTAACATTGCAGAAAGTTAATTACATATTAAATTCATATATGTAGCTGTTATGCGAACTACTAAAACCTAACTGCTTTACATATATTTTGCTGCCACGTTTTTTGATTACGTTTGACACAAGGTATATGTCTGGATGCTTAACATTGAGAAGTTACGAGTGAATTCTTTTTTGAGTACATGCTTGTGCTTGTTGACTCGAACTCTTTAAAGAACTTTTAACTTTGGCCTTCTTTTGAGTATGTTGCGAAGTTTTCTAAAGCATTGCATTAGCTCCTCTTTATCTTGCTACTGTTACAAAGTCTCTCACTGTCTATTTCGTAATGACCGTCTGAAGTGATCTTGAATTTAACACCAGCAGGTCCCAGGCTTGTTGCAGCAGTTTAAACCAGGTGACGTCCAAACACGTCGATACTCATCGTGATTCTATCAATAGTGCTATGAGTGCACTCCTAATATATGATTCTAGCTTTCCGTATTTTCTCACTGATAGATATGATTTTATTGTTGTAAGCTGTTTTCTGCATCGTAAAAAATAATAAATACGTAGGGTCTTCCACTTGCAGAACTGCCGACATTACCCTCTCCAGCAGGTCTAAACAAAAGTCTGAAAAACCAAAGTTGAATGTCGATCTTTGCTTAGAGTATGTAGGCATTGACAAATCCGGCGTTTCTTATCGAGTTGTGATACTGGAAACAATAAAATCTATATTGGTGATCGAGTGGTGATTATTCTAACTTGATAATTGTTGGTATCCACGCTGCGTGTTTTTGAAGACAATTAGATTGATGCGTATGATCTACGTGTGGCTTTTTTTATAGTAAACGCTCTACGAGTTGGGTGTAATATAACTACGGGAGCTTACATCAACAAGTGCAAAGTGCACATAATTCATAAATTCTCTCCAGTTGTGCCAACAGTATATAATATTGTTGATGCACCATTACGCGTCATTTACTTCCTAATCACCGTCGAGATAATACGTCAAATTTAGCTCCGTATAGTTAGCCAGGACGGAGACTTAGAGAATTTCCGAAAAGAGGTTATAACAGTACGAGTACACGTCAAATCATCAAAATGGGTATCGCGTACACTCGTTAAGCAGTCTATTATGAGAAAGTCAAAATGCCAAACACAAGCTAGTTTTTAAGTAGCTATTAAGGCGTTAACACCTCAGAACGTCCTCTATTGACGCAGCTTGGCTTCAAGATCAAACCTCGTAGAGAAAGCATAAGTAAGATTTGATGATTCCATAGCTCACTATGAGACTCATGCACGTCAGCCTTATGCTTTATCATTATTCAATAACTGTGACTGACGAGGGCTAATAAAGTTACAGCTGTTACTGGTATAAATCTAGTAAGCAATGCCATCTGCTGTCTGTTTAATAAGATTTCTATAAACTCAATGGTATGAAGATTGACCGTTGCAAAAATGTCAGTCTAACTAGCATTATAAAAGGCTTACTGATCATAAGGGATACTATAATATTATTATACCACTCAGTATGATCGTAAGATTAACTAAAGACTATCAAAAAATCGCTAAAAAAGCAAAGCATGAACTTATTCTGACAAAATCACGCAGTGATTTGAATGCTACTATCCAAGCAGGACAACAGCCAGTTGACAAAGAGCAATTTAAGATCTCGGTTCATAAAGTGAAGTAGATTATACTATATTTCATAGCACCAGATCAGCAAAAGATAGTTGCTTAACTTTATTAAAAAAGATTTACTCAGAACTATGAGTTTTCGCTCATGGAAATCGTATGATTACCTCCTGCTCCCCACCACTTTAAAATATATGGACTCTGAAAACGTCAGCTAGGTTGGGAAAACCACGTTACGTTGAACTGGGCTTCTAGAAAGGTAGGAGGGATAGGGAAAACAGATTTGCTGATCGCTTTGATGCTTTACTGTATAAATGTATGCAAAGTTTCAGGCGTCATACAGTGGTGAAGAGCCAGATACAATGTTCAAGAAAAACCATTTTAGAGATTATGCTCCTCCTAGTGTCATTGGTTGCTTAAAACAAAATAAGTTTCTAAAGCAAACCACAGTGGACATTTGTTTGGAATTTGAGTCTGCAGACAATTTAACAGCTCAAAGTACAGCCTATCGTCTAAATATACATGACCGTATTATTCAGTACCAGACCCTAAGTGGTAGCGTGAAGAAGTTAATTGAGGATGATAGTGGTCGGAGATTATGCCAGTAGTGGGGAAAAAAGCTATAAAGTAGATGATATTAGCAAGAGAATTTAGTTTTCATCGAAATGAAGTTTATCGTGGGCGTGCAAGACTTTAAAAAGCCCAACAACTAGATCGTACTCAAAGAATTAGATATAGTTCCTCTTCAAGATAAAGCTTAACCTCTGGTCTACCTCTTTCAACCTCCCTGCTATTGCAACTCTTTGCCTGCCAAAAACAAGAGTAAAAATTTGTCGCTGACACGCAATAACCGCGGTATCGGGTGGACTTCGGGTGACATACCCTACAAGAAAGTGAAACCTGTTCTTCAAGTTGTATTACTTAGTGCTTGTGATATCAACATAAGAGGACTCCAAAAGAAGAAATGGTTTAATTAGTTTAGATTAAGTGTACCCAATTTAGATGATTTGAGCTATTCTTTGCTAAGGAAATTACACGATACAGTTTTGACCACGTGTAGTCATATACCAGATCTGGAATCACATCTGTGCTGTCCAAAACGTCCTTACGCTCATGAACTGTTTCTTGACTACTCAGTATCAACCAACCTTTTGCATTTAAGCCAGAAGTAGTGCTGACGACGATAAAAGTGATGATTATGTGACTAAAGGTGTACATGTTTCAGATAATTGTTCGAGTAATACAACGCCTAAGGCACTTTTATGACATTATAAGCGAAAATTTCTCTTTTAATAATGTTTCATCAGTTTTACTTTCATTTTCAAAAGTGACTACAGTGACTAATTTTTAAACTGTGAACTTAACTTTGTAAGAAGAAACAGACGATTTAATTTCTCTTGAGAACAAATTTTTTTAAAGAACAGATTTTTTTGCATTACTAATGATAGTCTACAAAAAAACCTAGGTAATATATACTGTTTGTAGTATTACGTTAATTCGTAGTAATGCTTTTCTTTTTGAATTGTAAATAGAAACTTTTCTTTTTGATAAAATTTTTAGACTGACTTAAAGGTCATATTTCTCATAAAACTGTAAATCAGTAGTTGTTAATTTTCTTTCGTAGAAGAAATTCAGGCTTTAACAAACAAGTTTCAGTCACGTGTCTCGTACTTTGCACTTGATTTTCTCCGAAATGTAAACTTTTCCACATTATGCTTAACACTATTATATCAAATGTATAGTAAATTAATTTTGTACTTTGGTCTGAGATTGCATATTCCGATATTGCAAGATAAAGTACAAATTTAATTGATTCGTATTAAAACATACGTTTTTTTGTGTCTTGTTCGTATAATAAAAAAGTGCGCATCCTATTTGTTTATTTTTAGTGTTATTTTTTTACAATTTGAATAAAATATACCCATCCTAGCATAAAGTGGTTCACAGCAAATTTTGTAGACATAGTTAAGGTGCAAAATTATGTTAAAAGAAATATTATTTTAGCTTGTACCGTCTTAATAAAAAATTAACTTATTATATTTTTAATATACTTTTATAGCAATAGCTTATAACAAATTTGTAGACGTTTTCAAATCAAAAACTTTTGTCTATTGATCTTTTTTATAACTTGTGCCGTTTAGCCAAAAATTTAAGTTTTTAGTTTTGTTTCTTACAGGCAAAATCAAAACTACTTATTTTATCGAAAAACAATTAATTACAAATTTATAGCTTTTATAAGGTAAATAACCGTTTGTCACATTTTTTTTTTATAGCTTATGTTGTTCGTCCAAAAATTTAATTTTTATATTGCAAATGTCTTTTTTTACGAATAAATCCAAAACTACACATGTATTAAAAAATAATCCATAAAAAGTTTGTAGCTCTTTTTTAAGTGACCAACTTTTTTTGTATAATTTTTTTTGTAGCTTGTGTCGTTTGTCGAAAATAGTGATTTATAATGAGTTTGTAGATATTTTTTGTGTTTACAATTTCTGTTGATTTATCTACTTGCATATGCTGCATGGTTTGACTGGAAAATGAAAGTTTCTATTTTTCATTATATTGTGTGCGATCAAAATTTAAATTTTTTATTTTTTCTTCAATTTAAAAAAGTATTCTAATAGTCTTGAAGAAATTTCATAAAGAGCACTCTTCTTGCTCTAATTTTTTTTCATCTCATGCGTAGTTAGGCGTAAAATATTTATTTTCTTTTGTTTTTTTGTATTATAAAAATGTTGTAATTTTAATAATTTTTTTTGTATAAGAAAAATTGTGAAAATAAGTCCTTTGACCTTCTTATTACTATAAACAGCCGTACATACAACTTTTTAGTTAAGAAAAATAGTCTCAACATTTTTAAAAATGCTTCACCTTTTAAAAATTCTATCAAAAATAGCTGCTTAAAAAACTTGATCTTTCTTTTTTATCCTTCAAACTGTGTGCTAAAGCTCAATTCTGGCTGACTATTTTTTTGAATATCATCCGGTATACAGATGACAGCGAGGATGACTATGACAAGGACAACGGACAGTCAGACACCACCATCAAACCGGTTTTTCTGGATTTAGAGGGTCTTGAGACGTGGAAATTTAAAGAGGTCCGCGACATTAAGTTCTCAAATAAAAACAATACCTCCTCATTATGATGAGATTGTGAAAATAGTTAATAGAAATTTGGTAGAACTTTTAAAAACAAACATTTTTGATTTCTTATCTTTTTACTGTATGTTGCGTGGTTTTGTAACTAAACCTGTATTTATGGATAGACAGACAGACTGAGCGACAGGTTAACAAACAAACCTGTTGGTAAAAACCCTTTTTTTTAAATATAAAATCCTTAGGTTTTTTCAAAAAAATACCTTTGAATCTGCCAGATTCCTTCTATCTGTCTCGAAGAATATTTACGTCGAACGAAGTACTACCTGGTTTTTTAGCCTTTTAACGCATAGAGAAAAATAAAAAAAAAATAAAAATAGAAACGTGGAAAATAATAAAAAATATAAAAAAATTCATAGAAAAGGACTCAGAAAAGAAGGGAAGAAAGGATGCAAGCAAAAATAGACGTTGAAATTGGCGCTTTGGGACAAAATACTGTTCTAACAATGCAAATATATTTGATGAAGTTTATACACTGTCGGTAACGGTTAAAGAAAATTGTTGGTACAAGTAAAAAAATTACTGGTACTGACAATTTCTTTTACTAGTTTTTTAAGTGAAACTTTTTAGGGCGCGGAACGAAACTTTACCTTGCCTTACATGGAATTCGAGAAATTCAAGGAATTCATGAAATTCAAGGAATTTAAGGGAATTTTAGGAATTCATAGAATTTACGGAATTTATAGAATTCAAGGAATTCATGGAATTCACGAAATTCATGGAGTTAACGGAATTCACGGAATTCATGGAATCCATGGAATTCACGAAATATATGGAATTCACAAAATTTATTGAATTCACGGAATTTACGGCATTTACGGAATTTATTGAATTCACGGAATTCATGGAATTTACAAAATTAATTGAATTAACAGAATGCATAGAATTTAAAGAATTCATGAAATTCACGAAATTTATTGAATTTAAGGAATTCATGCAATTCAAAGATTTTATACAAATTGAGGAATACACGAAATTTATAAATTTCATATAATTTAAGGAATTTATAGAATTCATGGAATTCATGGAATTTATGAAATTCACGGAATTTATAAAATTCACGAAATACATGGAATTCAAGGAATTTATGAAATTCATGGAGTTCAAGGAATTCATGGTATTCACGGAATTCATGAAATTCATAGAATGCACGGAATTCATGGAATTCATGGAATTTATAGAATTCATTGAATTCACGAAAAGGGAAAGGATGCAAGCAGAAATAGACGTTGAAATTGGCACTTTATGACAAAGTACTGTTCAAACCATGCTAATATATTTAAAGTAGTTTATACACTGTCGGTAACGGTTAAAAAAAATTGTTGGTACCAGTAAAAAAATTACTTGTATTGACAATTTCTTTCACTGGTTTTTGAAGTTAAACTTCTTAGGGCGCGGAACGAGACTTCACCGTGCCTTACATGGAATTCTAGGAATCCAAAGAATTCATGAAAGTTTAGAAATTTAGGAAATTTTAGGAATTCATAGAATTCACAAAATTCATGGAATGTACGGAATGAATGGAATTCACGGAATTCACGGAATTCATGTTATTCAAGAAATTCGAGGAATTCCTGAAATTCAAGATATTCCTGAAATTCACGAAATTTGCGAAATTTATGGAATATACGAAATTCATGAATTTCATGGAATTTGCAAAATTCATGGATTTCATGGAATTCACGGAATTCATGGAATTCATGGAATATATGGAATTCACGAAATTAATAAAATTTGCGGAATACATGGAATCAACGGAATTCATGCAATTTACGGAATTCTTAGAATTCATGGAATTCATCGAGTTCAAGGAATTCATGGAATTCACGGGATTTATAAAATTTATAAAATTTACGGAATTTATGGTATTCACGGAATTCATTAAATTCATCGAATTCATAGACTTCATCGAATTCACAAAATTCATCGAATCTATGGAATTGACGAATTTCATGAAATTCATGGAATTTACGAAATTCATGGAATTTATGGAATTTACGAAATACATGAAATTCATGGAACTTACGAAATTCATTATCATAGAAATTGCCTACAAAGTAAAGATTATTTAATGTTTGGAAGCTCAAGTAATTTTTTGCGGTTAAATTATGTTTTAGTATTTGAACCAGCTTAAAATTAATTAAATATAAAATGGATATTGTTCTATTGGCTTATTACCAGTAGGTGCAAGCACTCATATATAATATGCAAATCATGAATCACCGCAAACGCAAAAGTAAGGTTGACATGCTATGACTTCTATGTCTTTGTCGAATTGCTTTGAATCAATTTTTAATGTAACGGATTTATCTTCTCTTCGCAGTTTTCCTTTGAGACGTATCATCATTCGAAAAGAATAAATATTCTTATCACCAACCAGGACAAATTTTTAATTGCATTAATAGAATAGAATCTTTATTCGGATTTCATAAACCTTGATAAGAAGTGTTGAAATGACCTTGTATTCTTCAGATATGAGAATATTTTTTCTAAAGCTTGCATGATCAAACCTCTAATCAAAGCGGTTTTTCAAAAAAGGATCCAACTACTAAAATCTAGATTCAAGTAGTAATTTAATCTAGTATAAATAGGTCCGCAATTCAAATAGTGTACAATATGATGAAATGATTGATCTGTAAACTAACAAATTTTAGGTGATTAATTTTTAAATTTTAGTGGAATCGCCTGGATACTTTAAAATTTTGAAAATATTTATGTTATCTAAAAAAAATTTAAAAATCATTGAAAATTTTTGGAATTTTTAAAATTTGATGTACAAATTCTTTGTGAAATCTTTTGAATCTTTCTAAAAGCTTGCCAGTTTTTGAGCTATTTTTGAAGTGCGTACATTATTACAATGTTAGAGTAAAATGTTTTTCAAGTAATACCGCAAATTTTAATAGGATTGTGCTTTAGATAAGCATCAGCTTGAAGCAGTATGTTCATTTTGTAAAAAGACCTCGTACAAATGTTTTTAAAAAATTAAAGGAAATCTAGAAATAATTAATATTGTTTTAAGTTTTTAGGATCATCCTCAAGATAAGACAAATTTAACTCAATTCTGTATACAGGGTGTCCCATCGCCAAAACAACTTCTTGTACTATATGCTACTGCAAGAAAAAATAATTAACGAAAAAGTCCTTTAGCAAAAAGATGTGCGAAGCTAAGTTTGGGCACAAAAAAGCTTCAAAGTTGTGCCTAATCAATTAATGAGGAGCGAGTTTCAGCTGCAATACACAAAGCTTGAACTTTTAAAACTTAATTATATTTTAAATTCTTTTCTGTAACGTTCATTAAAAGGGTCAAGCTATCAAAACAACCTATTACTCAGAATTCGTGTTACATCACTTGTTACAAATGTAACAGCAATCTGAAAATTCACAAAACCCAGAAAAATTGTTTTGTTGAAAATTCGCTACCAGGATTTAGGTAAAAAAATACATTTTCTAAAAAAAAAGTTACCCTTTTTGAGTCCTTCCAGAGTTTCTCTTATATAACTTTTTGCAGAAGTAAAAAAAACCTAAGCATTTCCAAAGCTCAACAAAATTGTTTTCTTTAAAATTTAGAAGCAAGCCTGACGTAAGGAAACACCTTCACTGAAGTAACGAAAGTAACGAAAAAACTAAACATTCGAGGAACACGCCAAAAATTACTTTGCTTGAAATTTTTTGCAAGATTAAAATAACACAATACCTTTTTATAACAAAAAAGGCATTTCTTTTGATTCCTTGTAGAGTTTTTGTTGCCGAACTCCTGACAAGACCTAAAAATTAGTTATCATTCACGAAACCTACCAAAACTCGTTTGTTAAAAATTTTTACAGCATGATTGAAAAAAAAACATTTTCCCTAACGACAGAAGCCAGGCTTTCCGATTTCTCTTAGAATTTCTGTTACATAATGCGTAACGAAAGAACACAGAAAGACTAAGAAATACAGAAAAATTAGCAATTTTTGTTATTGAATTCAAATACATGGAAATGAATAGAATTAGTGAATAAGATTTCGATAAAATCTATAAGAATTTAATATAAATTTGAAGTTCTTGAGGACGAACGTAAAAAAATTAAAACCCAAAAAAAAGAGATTTGATTTCAGTGCATTTCAAGGGAACTGCAGAGCTTGCAGGGTGAATTGAAAGAAATTTAAAAGTATTTTACAAAATTCCGAAATCTGTTAGCTCTATGGTTTTATTTAATAAAGAAGGAAACTAGTAATATTTTTATTCTAAAAATGTCTGTAGAGACTTCATTCTAAAAAAGTGCCTTGAAAGGGACTTGAGCGAAAAGTGACGATAACTAGTTTCTTTCAAAAATTGACTAACTAATCACTGTGGTTTGCATGCTCTGCTTAAAAATGATATAATATTGGGCGAAGGCGGCGTACTGGAACTTCCTTAGTTACATTTGGAGTCAATGGGGTAATCGTGCCTTTCTTCATGTTTATTTTTGTCCGTTTTTTAGCTTTAATGTGACAAATATGTTTAAATATTTCAGCAAAAGTATTACTATTCGACAATTTTGCAAAGAAACCTCCATCGAATTTTGATAATACAATTTGTTCTTGGAGTTGCATTAGCTTATATAGATTAGGTTCTGTAAGTACTTTAATTTGCTTATTCGCAGAAAGAGTGTATTTTCGATGTTCGCAACGAAGTTAAAAATTTTTAGTGGGAGTGAGCCGAATGAATTGAAGCTGATAAAATCCATATTCATTTCTGTCAAAAGAAAAAGGCCTAGTAGAGGGATCTGCATAGCTGGCAGGCGAAGAACGGAATCTTGCACATTAAGAAGGATCGGCAGGAGAAGGAGACCTTAGCGGAGATTAAGTTCTGGCAGAAGGAGGAAAACTGGCAGGAGGCTGTTGCATGTCAAGAAAAGAAGAAAATAGTCCGCCACAAAGAACACTTAGAACAAAGGCGCCATTTGGCAAGAAATCACACTTTAAACATAATTTTGTAAGCAGAAAGA
>JAUELO010000336.1:1642849-1653449 GCA_032357855.1 Amphibolips quercusostensackenii
TTTTTAGCGATAGGTGCAGAGCGTGTCATACACACGCTGAATACCTAGAACACATACTATCGGGGTGTTCTATTCATGCGGCAACAACGTACATTTACAGATATAATGCGGCGCTAAGAGTGCTTTATTACCATCTTTGTCGCTCTTGCGGCGATGGCCGCGACCCTGCCCTGCCGAACGCTCCGAAGGAGATAAGAGTCAATTGTCCGAAATGAAAAGTGCAAAATTTTCTGGAACTACGATTTTCTGACAGCAGTTTCCGTGGCACACTTGAGGCCTGACATCGTTCTCCGAGACTTCGAGAAGTGAACTATATTTGTGTTTGAAGTCTCAACTCCGGCGCACTACAACATCACGGCTAAAGAGAATGAAAAGGAGGAGAGGTATCAAGACATTAAAAAGAAGCTGCAACGACTGTATTCAAAATACTGGGTTAAAGTAATTGTTCTTGTAATCGGTCCTCTTGGAGCTGCAAAACTATTACTGGTACGTAACCTTAAAGCTATACCAACGTTCCAAAAATATGCAAAAGCACTTGCGCGATGAATGCAAAAAGCTGTCATCCTTGCGTCGCTTCGTGTTCGTAAGACACACGAGCGTTTCTCCGGCCTGTCGTTATGATTTCATCGTGAGCTGTGGCCACCTATCACACGTCTGTTAGACGTGGCCATAAGTGTGATTTATCGCGGTTCTTCTGGGGGCTGATGTCATTTTTTATAGATGGCAGTTGCTCCCAGTAGGACCATTCAGTGCTTGTTTAAATTTTTATTATTATTATATATAAACGCGGTTATGTTATAGAAATATCTGATCATTAAGAGTGTCATATCTTTCCAATTTCCTTTTCTTTTTATTTGCTGATGTTTCTGGCTCCTCAGTTTTGCCTGTAGTCTTTTGCTTATCACAACTTGGTCCTGGATGTGTTGTCACGTTAACTATCAAGCTTTATTAAATGCAGCCTCAGCTGCTATTCTTGTTTTCTATATTTGGTGGAATAAGTAAACATTTATTTCGTATTTAGTGAGAAACTGCTTATAAAAAAGTGGTTAAAATTTAAGAGGGTACACACTATAGTTATAATGATTAACGCTGTTGACATTTTATGTATCCACTAAAGAGTGGCTGCCATTAGTATTTTGCTTTCATAATTATTATATCTTTATTGTCATTTCACTGTCCTCATTTTCTACTTCTTCTTCCATACGTTGTAGAATCTTTTGAGATGTTATTTCCAATCAAGAACCATTTTTGGAAGTTTGATTCTCCACATCCGCTTTGCTTGCTAAAAATAATCTTTTTAATTAAATTTTGATCAACTTTTTATAAAAATAATTTTTTAGCGGATGAAGATTTGACCTGTGCCATAATTTAGGGCTCATTTAATGCCATCCTACAAAACATACTAAAAATGTAGTTTAAAAATTTGCTTTAAGCACTATAATTTCGAACTCATTTAAGGCTTTAAAAATATAATGGATTACAAATTGACCGAATTTTTTGTTTATTAACATATAGTTGTACCAGCCTCAACTTCTAAAAAGTACGTGAACAAGTTCTAGAAACCGATTCTTTAAAACTTTTCTTATTTAGAATTAATTTTTATAAAATATGGATTTTCTCAGCGTGGTTTATGCCCCTCATGAACAATTTATGTTAATATAACATTATTAATACAATATTGTGTAAATGATATTATATTCCTGGTTTTTTGCGCTCACTGCTTCCAATGGCGGTTTGCTTTACATGGCATATACGTAATGATTTTCGTATATCGGTAAGGTCTTTGGGCGCCAGCCAGGCCCGTCAAATCTGGAGAAAAGTTAGTTTTCGAGCCCGCAATGTGAAATAAAATCTCGTTAATTTAGTGCTTGAATTTTGAAAATATTCTAAATCAAGGTAAGGAATAGGGATAAAGGAAAGCTCAGGGGCGGTCCTTGAAATCGCAGCGGCCATTCTACTATTAGAATACTTAACTAATTCGGGATTTATTTGACACTGTAAAATAAAATCATATTTCTTCCGTTACAACATGAAATTTTTAGTATTATTACAACTTACATTCGTCGAACAGAAGTTACGTAAGGTTACAGATACAGACGCGTCCACGTGGCCAGAGGCGCAATAAAACGCTTAAGATGCTGTAAAATTGCAATCTTACCGAATTGGCAATATAGAATTGGAGAGGAACCCACGTCGAAACATGTCAATTTCGCTCAAAAGCGGTAAGGAGAACGCCGTAATTCAGTTACGCCCACGTGGTCGTTGACATGGAACCCGTACATAGTGCAAAACGAAGCAAAGTCTAAGAAAATTTCCGCAGAAACACTGCGCACTAATCTGGTCATTAATTCACATTTGACAAGGAAAAGCACTACAGGAGAGGGCCAGCTAGGCATCGGCCTGAATCGGAGCCAAAATCTACTATTTCAGAGGCCCGATTTGGCCGCAGCGTCGCCCACCGAAGTACAAAAAAGGTTTACCTGCGACATTTCGTTGTGGCTGATCCCTCTTTTCGGAAATCATAATATATCCGATAATCCAATAATCAATCCAATCTCAGTGAAGGAAAATCACAAGGCATGTGTCACCGATCGAAGACCAAGTACGAAAGTGACCGTGCGTTCTGCAACGCGCCAAGACCGTCAACTCAAAGGGTTATAAAGTTTTGTGAAACATTAATGATGTGAAAGTTTCACCAGACTTTGATAATTTTTACAAGCTTCAGTTCCGAGCAGGAAAATTCAATACAAAATTGAATGAAATATCGAATCACTAATAAAATAACTATATACATAATTAGAGGTCTATTAATCTATAACCTATGTGAGTGAATTAGAGTCTATCCCTACGCTACATTCCGCTGACTCATAAATCAACCGACCCTCGGCCTGTTATATGCACGCATGCGTATACATTTCAATGTGTGTTCCTAACGTTTCGGAACTTATTCCTGTGAAATCTTTCATTGATCCCAGGAACATTTAAGATCGAATGAGAAGTTTCATAAAGACACGACCCTGGCTAAGCCCTTAGTTTACAACGTACGTAGATTTATTGTGTTTTACAAGGGGTTAAGTGACTGGATTTGCTCGGTAAGAGTACTTCCGCAGCAGCAGTGTCCCACAGTCGACAAGTCCGACACAACCCGCACTATCCAACGGCCGATGAGATCTCTCTTTGCGGATTTCTCATCACGCTTCCCGTGAGGATCGTGACGTCACGCGCATAGATAAGATGGCGCTTCATAGTTGGGGTCCCTGTAGAGAATGGTAGATGCAGTGCTGGAGTCTGATTGTCGATATTTCATGTTATTGCTGAACCGAGTGTTATGTAACATGACAAGTGTATCGTCGTGTCATGCCTTCGTAACATAGCGCATGAGGGTCGGTATAAGGTAACCATGGAGATGAAAATATTGTCGAGACCTGGTATTCATTAACTTAATGTTGAAGGCGTAAACCTTGTGACGTCACGCCTCGGTGACATAGCATATAAATCAGTAGGTGATGGTGGCCAGGTGGAAAATTAACTAAGCGGCATATCTGAGGCCCGCCACTTTGGGTTGATATCGGTCACCATGCAGACGTGGGATGGTTGGGACATGGGTTAGTGGAAGGTCCTCTATCCAGGGTGCGTTAGTAGCTCCTGCTAAACATCTGATGTGACGACTCATCCCTGGCTTGTATGGTACTGTTGTCGATCACCGAAATTTGACAGGTGGCGATTGTAAACATGGAAACAAATATACGAAAGAATAAATAATAATCTAAACATACAATTTTTACGAGTGCTCCTGGCCGGAGTGACTTCCGCTCTTGGTCATGGTAATATTTATCGATAGACCCGTTGAATATCAAATTAACCTGAAGTGACAGCTGGGTCAAAACTTACCCTGTCACAATCTAAATATCTGTAAGTTGAGCAAATAAACAAAATTTGTTTAAGTTTTAAATTTATTTCCTTTTTTTTCGTGGAACATGGGTTTCCTTTGCCTATACTTTGCATTTAATTTGATTGTTTTAAATGTTTAATTTAAAAACTTATTAAAATTCTGTGGAATTTTTTTATTTTTGTGCAATCTCTTAAAATACTTTACAATCTCTGAAAATATGTTACGACTGTTTCTAAGCCTAAGAAATAGCTACGATTTCTTTTTTATTATTCGCAATCTTTATAAACTCATATAATTTTCATGAAATCCTTTGACATAAGGATAAAAACCAATGTTTAAGACTTCACTGTACAGAAGTAACGCATTAACGTTACCGTTACTAAATAATAGTAACGTTAACACAATTAAACACTGAATACTGTTTTGTGATTTAAAAAAGACATCTAGTGAAAGCAGTTCTTCTTCTAGCTCAAACTAACAAGCAGCAGAAGAAGGTTGACATATAGATTACAAAGAAAAAAATTTACAAACCTATAGCGCATGAGCAGATGGAAAGTGAGAAGAACGAAACGTCCCACGTTTATGTAGAAGACATATTGATGGATATGGACGTGGAGCAGGTGAATATTTACGTTTATTTTTCTTAACTTTTAATATCTTATAATTTTAGTGAATAAATTTTAACAACTTTTTTCATATAGGATAAAGAGTCGATGGACGAACATATATCTATAACGTGGACCTAATCTACTAGTCTACTAGTTTTATTTACGTAAAGCAAAGTAAAAAAAGCATATATGAATTTCAAGTTTTTCTTCAAGGATTTGAAATTACGATTATATTTTATGAAGCTTCTTTTACGTAGATAATACTAGCGAGTGACATGGAGTTCAAAACTTGTAGAAAAATGGCGAAGGCCATTTGCCCTTTCACATCTCAGTCAACCACACTTATACTTTTGATCGAGTGGTCGTCTCTTTGTTGTATTTTAAACTTATATTTTTGTACTTACATATTGATGCTTGAATTCTTTTACACTTATGGCTTCAAATTATTTGGTGACTTGTAATTTGAATGTAAGTGTTTTGGCTTCAATTCTCATATTGTTTTATAGTTCTTCGGATATAAAATGAAGCTTTTATAAACAAAAGTGGCTTCTCAATTTTAACCTTTTTTTAAATTTTCTACCGGATTTCAAAAGAAGACGTTTAGTTTTATCTGAATCTGGAAATAAATGTTGAATATCTGAATAATAATAAAATAAATTCGTTCATTAAATTCTGCATTATGTGAAGGTTTTTGCAATAATGCACATTATATATTTTGTCTTGAAGCTATACAATTGATAACGTTTTTTTAAAGTTGAAACAGTAAATCAATTTTCGTTGAAAAATCAATATTATAAAAGTTTGAAAGTCAGTGGCAAAAAACACATTTTTAATGCGCTAAACTAGAAAATAGATAGCAATCCTTTCTTGAAGTTTCATCAGCCACCCTGAATTGCGAGTGTAAACTGTAATGCAAAAGTCTTTAATGCTTCATTTTACTTTTTCTATTCACAAAAAGTATATTGTGTGAAAGAGCTCTGAATTTTAGGTGATTTTTGAAAGGTGGGACACATGGATATAAATTCATTACGAAACAGTGATGGGGAAGATGATCAAGAAGATATTAGAGAAAAAAACGAATCAGATAACACTAATTGTATTTTCGCAAGGCCTGTTATCCTAGAAGCGCGATAACTATCGACCAATTATTTAACCGCTTAAATCATATTACATTCCATAGATTGTGCACGGAATGTGGTAATAATCTTGGTACATTTACATGGTCATATTCTAAAAAACATTCTTTATTATGCAGTGTGGATATTAATATACAAGATCCTGTGTACAAAGTTTTTTTTGTACCTCTAAGCCCATCCTTTCAAATTGCGAATCTTTTAGCAGCGAATAATGATTATCATGATCACATAATGAATGACAGGCTACCTGGAGAAAATGCACTGCACGATATTTCTGACGGCAAACTGTATCCGCATTTTGTTAAACATTTAGATCCTGTGGTTAAAATCGGTACGTTTCATCAACTTTTAACACAGACGGAGCTCCTCTTTTCGAGAGCTCATCATCTTTAATTTAGGCAATATATACATATATATAATAATTAACGAATTGCCAATATCCGTTAAAATAAATGAATTAATTGTTGTTGGCTTGTGGTTTTGCATAAGTAAGCCGAACATGAGTGTTTTTTTTTAAAACCTTTTGTGGAAGATATGAATAAGTTGTCAGACAATGGGATTCAATGCAAAATAAATAGTAAAGAACGTATTATCGAAGTTTTTTGGCTAGTCTGTTGCGTCGATTCTGTAGCGCAGGCAACTATGCAGGGTCTTACCTAATCCAATGGCCGTTATGGTTTTAATTGGTGTTTTCATCCTGGACAATGGATGATAAACGAGAGAACTCGGGAAGACATAAATATCCTTTGCTGAGAACAAACGTGCAAAGTGGAAATGAAGAAAACGCTCTGCGACACATGACAGAAGGAACTGAACAAATTCCATGCTACGGATTTAAAAATCCTTTAATATTAAGTTGAAAAAATTTAATAATATTGGAGGGTTGGTGCCCGACCATATGCACATTATTGCTGGAGTTGCTAAACAGTTTGCCAAAATATGGTTCGGTAGTAGTGCGGTATCAGCTAGTTTTGTTTCCTAAGATGAAGTTAATAAGATTTACAAGTGTCTGAATTATATTTAAGCCCCACATTAAACTAGACGGCTTACAAGATCATTAAAGGATGAAGCATTCTGGAGGACCCGTGAGTGGAAAAATTACACTTTATACTATAGCACTCTTATGCTTCTTTTTTTTAAACATTCTCCATTGGATAAAGCTTGTGGAAGGTTTATACATTCTCCCACAAGAAGGAGTTTATATTGAAAAACTTGATCGGGCTTACCGCTTAAAACCTAAGTTTGTCATTGAGACGCAACATTCTTATTCAAAATTCATAATGACGTAAAATGTGCACATTTTATTGTGCTTAGCGAAGAGCATACTAAATTGGGGAATACTATCGGTGCAATCAAATTCATGCTGCGAAGAGTGTTCACCATCAAGTTTGCTGGCATATCGATTCCAATTATAGTTATCAGATACTTTATAAAGAAATTTTCAATAATACATCATATGATATGCAATGTTTTTGTACGCAATTAGGTGCTTGTATGATGAAAAACACGCTGAAACTGTATAATTTACGATACTTCGGTATTTCATAAAATTTAAATGACGTATGGGCAGAAATTTTGGGTCTCTCACATCGTGCACGTTCATATCAAAAAATGGTTAAAGATGAATGCTTATATGTATCTTCCACGATAGATAACTCATTTGCTCAATTGAAGAATGGCTTAAACGTTCAACTAAGAGAATTTCGTATGGATTCAGAATTTAAAAAAATTTTGTAATATGTCCAAAGCTTACAAATACGAGCCACTTTTGCTGATACGCATGAAAAGCTGAGAAAAGTTACATCTAGAAATACTGTTGAAGCTGTCATACCAATGCAAATCTACATGTACAGGTAGTATGTGTTTACATTAATATATGAAATCAAGAATAAATTTGCGCAGTACCCAACGGTTGTTCATTATAACTTAAGCATGTACATCTTCTTTATATCGATTGAATTTTGAAGTTGCATTAGTAAGAATCATTACTTTATTTAACACGTAAATTTTTAAACAATATATTTAATATTGCAGTATTAGCCATCTATAGAACTTTTTGACTTATTATATTTCAACAGTTTACCTGTCTTGTAGCTTTGAATTTTTCTTTGCAATATTAAGGCTATGTGTAAATGTGCTGCGCTATTTTTGAAAAAAATTTTTTGTATTCAACGTCTACTTTGCATTTTTTATAGTATTTACCATGGCGTTTACGAAAAGAAGCATTGTTTAATTTAAAGCAGTGTTGCTACATTGGAAGCACGGGGTACGCAAACTGCAACTCCTGTACACTAATTAACCCTGCAATCCTAACAGCATTTCGTAATGCTTGATTTTGACTAGAAATTAATTTCCACAATAAAAAGACTATGAGGTCATGAATTCTTGAATAATGAAGAATATGTTGCCCAAATTCACCTATTGTTAACAGATTAAAACTGAGATTTTATTATTTTTAAAAATTTTATTGTAAAACTTAGTTTCTAGTTAAATTTATATATAAAAATAGTGATTACTTTGAAAAAATAATTTTAAGGGTATGTCATGCTTTGCCATAAGAACAATTATTTACTTTAAACAGTTTTTCTTCACAATTTTTTATTTTTTTAAAAATTAATACTGCTGAGACGGACAGGAAATTAACACTTACGTCTGGGCATTATTATTTTGTTAAAAAAATAAAAATTGTAGAAAAAAAAACATGTGTCTGAGGACGAAAATTGAATGGACCTCTTGTTCTAACGTACGGAGATAAAAAGAGAGGTCCGTTAGGTTTTCGACTTCGAAACTGAACGTGAGTCCCACTGCAAGTAGCATTTTCATTTTCAAAGCAGCACCGCTTCACTTCTTTTTAGAAACCTAGAACATTTCTAGAAGCTCCACGAGGAGAAATCGGCTTGAACTAATCTTGTTAATGACTAAAACTACTTTTGATTCAACACTTATTTAATGGAATTAATTGCGAGTTATTTTTAAGTGAATGTAAAGTAAATATGAAATGAATCAAATCTTTTCTGTGGCGATCGTGAACTCCTTTTTACATTAACGAAAAATTGAATTAACGGAAAAGTGATCAAATTTAAGGAAGGATTAAAATCTCTTTAATTTTCAAGAATACAATAGCGTCGGAAATTGTCGGTACGATCAGCGAAAGTACTATTAAAAATAACTGCTGAGTGAAATGTGATTACTCGTTCCAAAAAGAAGCTAGAAAGTTTCTGAAGAAACTGCTAGAAATATCAAATTACACATCGAATAATCCCTAATAGGAATATTTTTGCATTCGTAAAGAAAATATATCACGTGAGAAGTTTAAAAAAAATGCAAGAATTTCCCAAATTTTGTATCTCGAATTCAACTTGTGACATGACCTAGGAAAGTTGTAGCAAAGATATATAATTCGTACTACATAGTCTTGAAAGCCTTGTTTTTAATTTAAGCCCGTACAGCTTAATAAATCTTCATGGGTTCTCCAGATACGACTTAAAGTGTCCAAGAGTGTGCTCCGAACTTCAGTCGCTTTAGCAGCGAGTCTGTCCGTCTGCGGTAATCGCCGCCTGAAACTCGACGCAGACACGCTTGGACATTTATTATCATATCTTGAGAACCCGTGAATATTTTTCAAGTTTTATTGGCTTAAATTGAAGATCAGATTTCACAGATTAGGTACTCTTAATTTTAGCTTTTTTCCATCAGTATCCTATGTCACAGCACGAGTTGAAGTTAAGAAACAGACTCTGAGAAATTCTCGGTGATCACCGCTCTCTCGGTCGACAGCAGTAATCACCGACTAAAGCTTCACATTTAGAACACGGACATTATTAGTCGTATCTCGATAACCCGTAACGATTTTTTAAGTTTTATCGACTCAAATTAAAGATAAGACTTTAAAGACTGCTTTGTATGAATTTGAGATTTTTGCTACAATTTTCCTAGGTCATGCCACAAGTTGAATGCGTGGTATAAAATTCAAGAAATTCTTGCATTTTTTCAACTTTTCACATAGTATATTCTCTTCAAAAGAATATAAATATATCTTTCAGGGCTTGTTCGACGCTTGATACAATAATATTTCTAAAGGTTTTTAGCATTGTTTCCCGCTCCATTTTCAAACGAGTAATCACGTTTCAAAGTCGTCAGTGATTCTTAATAGTACTTTCGCTGATTGTATCGACAATTTTCGACAGTAGCGTAGGTCTAAATTCATTTCGATGATTCGTTCTAACAGTAGCAACAATAAAAGAAATTAGAGAAGATGGTAGAGAAATAAGGAATGTAGATATTTTTCAGGTTGAGAGATATGCAAATGATGATTTAATTATTAATCCAGAGTTCTCGCATAAATTAAAAATTAAATTTTCTGACAAATTCATGCAGAAAGACTTGGAGCCTGAGCGGTTAGTTTCTCCGAAGGCAAAAGCTGAATTAAAATTCAATGCTTCTGCTCAAAAAAGTTTCATTACGCACCTAGACAAAATTGCTAAACGTTTGTATAGCTTCTTGAAAAAAAAACACAAAGTATCAGATCGGTGAAATTGAAAATAATTTATTTCAGGTATTGAAAAATAAATTAATAGAAACACCACTATTAACGATTTACAGTCTTTGAGATCGTACGGCAAAACACTGTGATATCGGCTCAATAGAGTTTGGAGCAGCTTTGTTGCAACAAAAAGTTGATCACAAGCTTCGTCCAATTTTTTTTTTTAAGAACTGCTGAAACTCAGCACCGACATGACAGTTTTGTGTTAGAGATGCTTGCTATTATTTACGCTTTACGACGTTTTTGTATTTACTTGCAAGGAATACAATTCAAAATAGTGACGAACTGTAACTCTTTAAAGCTTGCATTTGACCAAAAAGATTACGAAATGGAGCGTCGACCAGGATTGCACATGCAGGATGTTGATGTCCTTAGTGGAACCTTTGAGATTCTTGTTGTGGAAGATAATCCTTCAGAATGG